>PNEQ01119840.1:0-19918 GCA_003012365.1 Medauroidea extradentata
CCACCCCCACCACCACCACCCATGTACCTCTACCAAGGCATGTAAAACCAAGTAAATAGTAATAAATAAATTAATTACTGTTTATATTAATATTACTGCACTGTGACAGCATCAGTTGAAAGATTCCCTTCCTCCTATTGTGATAATATACAATAAAGTTATATTAATATTTGCCTGATTTAATGGTGGGTTAGTTGCAGGTGCTGGCATAACAGCTACATTTGAGTGTGGTTAGAGTTAATGTTGTGATGTGTTAAAATACTATGTAAATGTGTATCTTTTAAGAGTTAACTTTGTAAATTTACGTGATTACGATACAGTACTAACTTGTAAATGGAATGGGTATTTAGAACAAAATAAGTTTTACAGAAAAACCAAATACTACTTGAAGTGTTTATGAAAGGTAACCTGTTACCAGTAGGTTAATTTATGACTTTACCAGGTTGTGTTGTTCACTAGAGGTTACACAGGTTTACAGTTAGCACCTGCATGTTATTCAGGTTTTTAGAATGGTGAGAACTCAAAGTAATTCTATGTATTTTATACATTTGAAAATATATTTTCCTAAATGTTGCAACAGCTACAAATGTTTTCTTAATTAGTATTTATACATCGTATAGTAATCATTTTTAGATTCTTTCTTTGGTATTTCAATTTGCATTGCTGGCAACTGCTTTGTCGCCCGACCCAAGTTAGTGTTGAGAGGTTGTTCTCTGCCCTCAAAACAATATCAGGTTTGAAGCTATCATTGAAAGACAACTCAGATACGATCCTATATTTGTGAGCAAATTCTTTGTAGTGTTATTTGAACCACAGAACATACTGCTATTTGAATTTAAAACATGCGATACATAGAGTTCAGATATGTAAGTCTACAATTTGGTTTTTGTGGGTTGGGTTCTTATTCACCTAGCACCATTGTATAGGTCATTCAGGATAAAGAGAGCTCTAAAAATTTTACTTTTGAAACATATTACAAGCTGTTAACTGCGTATAAAGCAACATTCACTGTAGTTTTACTGCTTGTATGGTTGGCAGTGAAATTATGCAATATAGTTCCATGTATTTTTATATTTAAGTGCAATATTAAAACAAAATTAACCAAAATTAACAATTGTATTTTATATAATTAATAAACTTTTCTTTATCAAACTACATATGTTCATACTGGCTGCATAATTTATCTTATACGTGCAAACATCAAGTGAAGTATCCTGAGACATTAGACATTTCCATTCGTTAGCCGTTACGTGCGGAAAGATATGAATTGGCTGAAAATAGAACTCAAGCAAGCCATTTTTGAGCACTCACTTTATCCCGAACCCCCTATCTTCGTGGTTTGATTTTTGTGAGTCGAGGCAAAGTCTGCAACTGAGTCTCAGTCTGTCAGTATAAAAATTTATGAGACGGAAGTTTGTTATATAGACTTCACAGCCCTGATTGAACAGCATTGCAGTAATGTATCTCATTATTCCCTTTATGATGCTGACAGCATAGTGCATACTTACAATGTGGGTGAAACGGGCCCCAAAAAATTTGTAAAACAAAAGTATGATTGTTTTATAAAAATTTGGACAAAAAGATATAAAGCAGTGTCGAAGCATGGGACAGTAAAAAGGTGTGCACGTTGTAGCTTCATTTTTGTGTATCAATGCAAGTTATGGAAAGCCTCTATTCAGTGGTGAGCGTTGGTAAGCTTATGTTAATTTTTTTACATTAACAATTATTATTTGAAAATAAGATTTTTTTTTACTTTTCAATTTTTTCCATTGTACATAATTAATGTGCTTGAATGTATCAATAGAATTTTAAAAGATATATTTGAGAACATGGTTTAAATAACGTAGAAATATTTTCCTGCACTCTATTTTATGGGAAACTGAGTGCAAGAAATGAGAATAGTAGCAGATTTACCAAGAAAGAGAATTTGCTTGTAGCTTGTATTTTATAAATTCTCAGTGTGGCTTAACAGTGCAGCAGAGATGTATTTGATTTCCCTGGCGCTTTGCAAATATCTTGTGTCTATCACTACAACGTTGTTGCTCTGAGTCTTGATTAAAGCCATGCTCTTTAGTTTCTACTGTTTATTGTGATAATTATTTTTTTAAGCTTAAACGAGAGCAAATATCGAAAATCTGTCTGGCAGTTTTGTTAAAATGGTTTTTGCCATGACAACGATAACGCGTTAGATTCTCATTCGGAGGACCAGGATTTGATCCCCGGCTCCGGCCATCCTGATTTTGGTTTTCTGTATTTTCCCGAAGTCACTCTAGGGAATAATGAGATGGTTCCTTAACAAAGGCCATGGCCGACTCCTCTCCCAGCTCCTGTCATTGTTCCAAGTTGTTTGTCACTGTCTTTAATGACCTCACTTTCGACAAGATAAGTATTGTATAGCGAGATTAATATCTGAACTGTAGACTTTCTGTCTGTCTTAATTTTGAAATTTTTACTTTAAAAGTTTCTCGCCAAAGTATCCTATAACTACGAATTGTGAAACAGAGCTTGATTTGGCTTGAGATGTGGATTTGGATTTTGCTTAAGCTTGGTTCACAACAGTGGGAATGAGGGTAATGAATGATAAAACATTTAGCAGTTGTGTGTGAGGAATGAAATTAATTATGAAGTGGTGTGAATTTACTTTGTTAACATAAGATAACTTACGTTAATTTTAATAAAGATGTAAGTTGAAACAAGTTTGTTTATTTTATTATTTTTTTGTTTCCATTAACTCTTCAATTTTTTGCAGATCTCTGTAGATGCAAAATAAGATGTAGTTTTTTTGTACATACCACCATAAAGAAACTTTTTAAAAAGAAAAGTTATTGACGTGAGTATGGGGCAGCGCCGAAATGAAAGGGTGGAGGAAACGGGAGATCCCCGAGTAAACCCGCCGATCAGCGGCATCGTCCGGCACGATTCCCACGTGCGAAAATCCGGGGACCGACCCCGCCGGGAATCGAATCCGGATCGCCTTGGTGGGAGGCGAATAGTCTGACCATTGGGCTACAGTGGATCCACTCGCCACTATGAGCCAAGTGTTGAATTAATAGCGTGCAAGTTTACCTGCGATCCAATTTTGTTATGACCATATAATTTTATTGGTGAAAATTCTGTAGCAAAGTTCTTTGCATGTCTCAATCTAAGTTTACGACCGGTTAGTACTTTTTGAAATACGACAGTCCGAAATGGGCGTTTTTAGCCGTGTTGGAGGGCTTTGAAACAATGTTTTTAATGAGCATGGTGTCTTACGAATGACATTCTGACATTGTCTGAAGCGTATTTTCTTTTCGTACATTGACACAATTGACGTATGCGGAGTAGTTTTGTAATTAAAACTTAAAATTTAAAATTAAAAAAAAAAAACAAAACGCTGACTTGCAGGATAGTCTATATTTCGATCGATCAGACCAGTAGAAGTTGCTCACATCCCTTCAACAACTCGCAGACACACAGATACACACACTCACTTTAAACTTATAACCCCCCTCTTTTTGCGTCAGTGGTTAAAAAAATACCTATTTACCAACGCATTTGAAGCACGTGATAAATAACTTTAAAATTCTTGCCAACTGATTTCAGACAGACTGTATCTTAGGCACTGCATTATAACTCAGCCCGATCTTATGAATTATTAAAACTTGACATAGGAGGTTTGCATTAAGATTGGGAGAGCATCTGCATATCTGCCAAACTTGTGCAGTATTGATGATCTCGCTCGTTCACTGTGACTTACGTTCGGCTGGTGCTGTCTTAATTCATATTACTAAGGGCATTTCTGTTACGGCACAGATTTTCACCATTATTATTATATTTACCGTGTGACAATATTGCAGATCACGTTAATGTACATACAATAATATTGGTAAAAAAATAATAAAAACTAGTAATTATTTGATCTAGCAGTCGGTTTTAGGAAGGCTTCAAATTGTCCCGAGTAAGATTGCAGTGAATGTCTGCACTATATGCAGCATTTTATACCTTCGTACTCAAGTCACCCTTTTCGGATGAGTTTAGGGTCGATTTGTGCAATGAGTCTGCCCATTTGCCGTGTTTGGTTCTTAGTCGGTTTAGTTTCACTGGTTGAAGTTTTTATTGGGGAGGTATATCCAGTCGGTTTTTCAGAAATTAATTGAAAAAATTTCTTGATCTACAGTTATAGTGTCTTCTCAGGCTGTTATTGTGAAGTTATTGTATCCTTAATATATATCTTAAACTTGTGTTTTTTTTTTTTTTTTTGTGGTAGGTTAACAAGGCGTGGGACATAAAGTAGGTCAGTTGAAATCTCAACGATTTTGGAAGTAAATATTAAAACAAAACTAAAGAGCACTCAATTCTATCTCACAAGTTTTGCCAACTGTATCAGCTAACATTTGCCTTTTGCTCGAGTGATGCATACATCTTGTTCACCACAATATGTAAAATTTCGGCGGCAGAAATTAGTCACGCCGGCAAATTATTTCCTCAAAGTTACCTAACCGTTCTTAAGGATTACACCTTTTTTTTTTCCCCCATTGACTTCGAGAAAGTTTATATTTTCGAAGTTAAAGTCCGTTATAAATTGGGTGTTGGGAGATACAGTTCCGGCTAGTTTTGTAGAATTTCCGCGGTGTTGTGGTTGTCACCAGTCATTTGTGTATCCGGGCCGGATGGCCTAAAATGACCTGAGTGAGGAGTATTCTAGTACCCGCTCTGGACTGCTCTTGGCACGCACTGGCAGAGTTCCGTGTGTGCAGTTACCGAACTCGCGGGTAGAACATGTTCCATTTGTGATAACGCACTCGAGGAGCACACACAAGAACCAATTTTCATTAGTTAGTATGACTGCAACATTATAATATAAACATATCTTAACCTTTAGTAATAATCAAAGTGTACATGTTCCGTATCATCCAATGCCAAATTATTACTTTATTATTAATCTATCTTCAAAAGTGCTCACTTTATCGTTAAGCACGTATATATAAAGGAAGGGGGAGGGAAAACGTTCACTTTTAACTATATACCCTGTTTCACCGTTTTTTTTTTTTTTTTTTTTTTTTTTTTTTTTTTTTTTTTTTTTTTTTTTTTTTTTTTTTTTTTTTTTTTTTTTTTTTTTTTTTTTTTTTTTTTTTTTTTTTTTTTTTTTTTTTTTTTTTTTTTTTTTTTTTTTTTTTTTTTTTTTTTTTTTTTTTTTTTTTTTTTTTTACGTTTCAGTGCAAATATGGCAGCGACCGGTGGCTGTGTAAACAAGGGAAACATATTTGCTTGGGTAAAATTCAGCAATATTCTGTCAATTTAGATCTTGACTAATGTGGTTAATTTTAAGACGAAAATGTTGTTGTTTTACTAATAATATTGTCTCTAGAACTACAGTAAGGTTGTTTGTGTACATATTTACCAGATAGCCAAGAAAGAGAAACTTGAGATTATTTTTTCCCGAATTTTGTAAATTTGTACTTCAGCCTATTATCAGTATCTGGGTCTAAGAATTTTGTGGTAAAAATTATTTGGTTGTCACAGATGTTTTGCACGGTAAATGCGACGTATTCCAGTTGTTAAATTAGGTGCACTAGTCGCTGACATTCACACGACACACGTCCTTGGCAAGTTTTAAAATTGTTCCTGGACGATTTGGCCAGTGACATCAGAACACATTGCATGCTGGGGAATCTGCTGTTTTTGCGCAAACAATCGCGTTTTTGCCATAAGGCCGAATACATTGGAATGTTTGTTACATTATTTATACCTAACTACGTAAAACTTTGCTATTTGTTTACTGTGACATAGTAGGGCAAACAACCGTTCTTTGGATAAATGCGAAGTTTTATAACACCCAGTCATTGTAAAGTAAAAATTATCGCATCGGAAAGTCAGTCACTTTACACTCATGCCCGCGGTTTTGTTTTTCTGTCTGGATATAATTTGTATTTATTAATTTTAAAATTGTGAACTATTTTAGGTGAATTGTTACATTTCAGAACCGTGTAGGTATATTGCGAATCACCTACCACCATAAGGTAATTTGTAGGCTTAGGGCTACTTCTGTTAGCCTCACATGTGACTAGACTTATGAAAGTAGTCGTCGATTTTTAACAGCTACAAGAAATTTGAAGATACTGTAGACACGTGTATGACAGTAATTGTTAGGGTATTTTGTTAATCGCGTATTTGTATGAGTCGGTGTACGTCTTTAATTACATGTATCCGTACACCCATATTATTGCTCCCAAGTCATTGGCAATGTAGGCTTACATAATGGTTCATATTACCACTTTAGAGCAAGTAATAAAATAACATTCCAGAATTATTTTACGATCATAGTTAATGCTTGAAACGCTGTGTGATTATACACTATATTGGTTTTTTCATGCGACGAAATTGAGGTTTTACCTCGCAAAACTAACCTAGAACGTTTGAAAGAAAAATTATTTATGAAATGAAAATGACTAGTATAGTTTCTTGATATTATGTCAGATTGGCATTGTATTACAGTATTTATATACTGGTATATTTATGTTCACGTGGGTACATACATTCCTACTTTAAAAAATATGTTTTCGCTTTATAAAGATACGCCTAAGTTTTTTGTGTAGGCCTATTTTAAGAAAGCGTCACAGTTATACGAAACTGGTGCTATCAATTATCAAGTAATCCAGTTGAAGTCATTTTTTCGCCGTTAACCACGGTCGTGCTCGTTGCGAAGAATGTCGCATATGCCTTATTCATTTTTTATATAGCTTACACATTCCAATATTAATTGCAGGACGTTTGTTTTAGGGCAGTGGTTAGTTTGTCAATAAATTGTCACGTCATGTCATGAACAAATAACTTCTCATTGTAGACTAATGAAGCAAGGTAATGTTCTCAGTGTATAGGAACGTGCTTTATGACGGGAGAAAATTCATTGCACTCATTTTTGTATATATTGATTTGTCGCTTGTATTACTGTATAAAACAATGAACAGCCTTAACCTCTTGGAAATTACTGCCTATTATAAGTATGTCTTTACCATAACAAACGTGCAAAAAAATTATTATCCCTTGTTAACATTGACACGAGTGATTTAGCTGCATAGTTGTTTTTCAGGTCTCTACCCATGATTCAGTACGCAAGTTCTGCTGGTCAAGTAGTCCAATGAAATACGTCGCGCGGCGTGCCTGTCCAGCGAAATGTCAGTTCCTGTCCACTCGTTACTTGAGTGTGTTCGCCTTTGCGTGGTGTGTTGAGGATGGCGGAAGGACTTTGCGAGCAATGTTCATACCTCACCTCTACGTCCTGCTAGCTCTAAACTGGATCTTTGTAGAGCAGCCATCCGTAGCTTGAATAAAGTCGCAGTTTCATGTCTTCTTTCCACTCTTAGCAGTTTGCAGGTGTGGTTTCCAGATATCCTGCACTAACATGTTGATTCTAATGTTATTTTATCGTCTTTTAGCTGCAGTTATTTCTAGGGATTTTGGGGACCGCGGTGATCGAGGGGTCAGACCTCTCGCCTCCCACCTAGGCGATCCGGGTTAGATTCCCGGCTGGGTCGGTCCCTGGATTTTCGCATTTGAGAATCTTGCCGGACAATGCCGTTGGTCAGCGGGTTTTCTCGGGGATCTCCCGTTTCCCCCGCTCTTTCATTCCGGCGCCGCTGCATACTCACCTCACCACCGCCGAAGATCTCGATGTTGAGCGTTGACCAAAATCTCTCGCTCACTCTCATTCTAGGGATTTCCGTAGAAGAATTTTTACACCAGCTTGTTTCAGTGTCTTACATGCACGTCTGCTTCGCTCTAATTGGCTGCGCCCATCAGAATAAGGTTGCCGAGACGACAAACGCCTGTGATTTGAAGGTAGCACCGCAAAACACACGAGAGTTAAAAACATCAAATCACCGACCACTAAATGTGCACGGAAGGTATTGAAACAAGTTCGTACTAAGTGCACGTCATGGATAATTCAACGTTGGGCTCGATCTTTGTAATGAGTGTAATGAGAGGCAGGAAACACTGTGCCCAGGGCGTGACATCTCGCGTGCTGTAAGTCATGAACTCGGCTCCCTCCAACCTCTCGTCTCCCTGCGCACGTGCGTAGTTCCCATGGCGCTAGCCGCTGTACCGCGAACACTCCGGCCGGGTCAATGGCAGTGCGCCAATTACACCACATCTTCCAACCAGTCGTATTGGCTTAGGCAATTTGAATATTTTAGGTCCACTTTCACACTTAAAATAAAAAAAAAGAAGTTTTAAATTATGAGTTTACAAACATGCTTATCTAATTTGTCGAGACCGGAATTCCCGCTAGTTAATTTTTGGCCAACACAAACTTCAAACACGTGCGTTTCATATTCTTTTGCGATTGGATCAACGGTTTGAAATATATTTCCTGCCGCAATCAGTACAAATAACATACAGTAAAACAAGGCACGAAACCCATGTTACCCGTTGTAAAGTCTGATATACACGGGTCACTTTTCTTGTGCAACAAGGTGATCACCAAAAGGTGAACAAGAAAATACACCTTCTTGTATACAGGTCCCTCTTGCATACTTGTTTGAATGTGCCTGTATGCCAAGAGATTCGGAAATGGGGCGGCCCTTTTTGGGGGTTGTGACTATACAATGTTTCAGTTTGTGTTCTAATCGTAAATAAAAAACATCAGGATAAATTAACGTACGTAAATGTAACAGATACAAATATAAACAAACGACTTGCACAGAAAGGTGCGTGGAAAATGGAACCGTCTTTTAAAAGATTTTAGATAGCATGCAACACCTTGCATACACGCTACTTTCATACAGGTCGACCAGGCATACGCTGCAAGTTCGCTTGAACAACGAGGTGCGTGTACAAATAAGTGGCTCGTGTATAAGAGGCTTAATGTAAAACTGACTGCTCGCTGGGGCAGCAGCGAACTTACAGAAAACTTGAGGGAGGATTGTGGAGTCTAGTTCAACAAGCATACGAGAAACACCCCAGAACTTCTTGTAGAGCATTCTTTTGTATCTGCGGCCCGGCCTTGAACCGTGAAGACGATTCTACCACGCAGTTTCAAAAACAAATTAATATAATTTCTAGGTAATAACTTCGAGTTTAATACCGAACTAATAGTGTGGTGAAAATAAAATCAGGTACAGGCTTGTTCATAGTAAAGTGAGCACTACTTAAGATTTTCTTTCTGCATTTTGTCTCCATCTTTACTCTTTTCAGTATGGAAACTCCCGTGTAACTAAAAACACGTTTAAACATTCTACTATTCTCAAAACTTAACGTCTAAGACCCCAGTGAAGTAGATTTTATGGTTAGTAAAAGTGTCGGGGAGTGCTCGCTTTAAAATGAACAGCTCATATATGGGTTTATTGATATCTCTAAACGTGTGCGGTTGTTTACTTCCATTATTTGTCACTTTAAATAGGGAAATTTTGGTTTATATGTGTTGTATAATTTCTAGGTCTACACAACTTTTAAATTAAGGCACGCCACATATTTATCACATGAACTTAAAACCTGAACAACGGGATTAATAACTGTTCGTCCCTCGGATACTACACACAAAAAAAGTTCTATTTTACTGCCGCATTTCAAATTTTGAGACTAGCTTCTGATCTAGTTATTTTCACTGTAGAAATTGTATGAATTTTAAGAATGCCATATACTAACCAATAGTTTTATTCATTTAATAATTTACATTTTACACTTAACAACGGCGCAGTCGTTAACGTTTAATAAGAACGAGGTAGGCCCTATGTAACTGTTCTGTCTACCCATACACTTTCATTGTTTAACATTATTATCAGAATAAACTATTAGTCATGAAAGCATCCAGCTAGTCTAATGACTGTGCTGTCTCGCCCCCTCCCCCTCCCCCTCCCCCTGCCATCCTATCCCTCTTTCCCGTATTACCCTAAGGCCTGTCGAGTGTCGTCCACTCCTAGACGCAAGTTTACGTTATTGTGTTTTCAGTTCAGGTAGATTTCTAATACTGCGAGTGGCAAATGTTTGGTGTTTCGTAAAACATCTGCTAATTGTCGGTGGTATTGCTAATCATAATGCAGCCACAAGGGCGGTCGCGATTGGTGCTGTGGCTAGAGCTCTCGTATCCCACCAAGACAATCCCTTGTCCTTTCATTCCGGCGCTGCTCCACGTGCACACTCTTTCAACAGTCTTTAGGATTCCCGCTGTGTGCTCTTTAAATAAGCAAGTATCCAAGGGGGAGGGGGGGAGAAGCGCAAGCACAAAATATTTTTATGAGGCCACTTTTAATAAAAATGGAAGGATGAAAAAAATGGACAGTCTTCAGTTAAATGTCAAAATTTCTCAGGTTTGTTCAATTGCCTCCGAAACAATTGTTAGCCTTGAAATTAAAATTAATTTAGGAGGGTTTTATAACTTGTGCTTCGGTATCTTGGTGACTGGGATGAGCGGAGTTACCTACATGCGTTGTGATTCGGTATTTCACATTTACTTTTAAATATGTATCACTTATCATCGATTCTCTTTATCAAATTCCCGACTCCTCGTAATCACACTTAATTTGGGATAAATCGCGCTTTCCACCGTAACGTTTTCAGTTTTCATGGGTTTTGGCCACGGCGCGCAAAAAAAAAAAAAACGTTTTTCCGAGTCCATTAACAGTTGGTTACGTCGGGTACACGACCCCTGAGTTTCCAAAATTTAAACGGAAGAATTAATTCTTAAAATACTAAATATTACTTAACGGAAAAAAAACTTTAAGATCATTACAAAATTCAAAATCAATAAAAATAACAATAAATTACAATCAATTAAATGTAGATAAATAATATTTAATGCAACATTGTCAGTAAACAAAGAAACTGTTACTAAATTACTTTAACATTACTATGGACAACTTCTCGTACCTAAATTTTGCGGCAAAAATCATACATGAATAACTTAAATAAACGTCTCGTTTTCAGAGTGCAAACACAGCATAGGTACTTATATGTCCAAAGGCTCAGATGTCCAAGTAATGGTCGAAAAAGCATGTATTTATAGTTTCAATGGGTACAAGTAAAATGGTTATTAATAGAGCAAATGAAAGTCGAACATGTCTGTGAGCCAGATTATTACAACACAATGAGCGAAAAAAGGAAAAAAATTAAGTTAGTGAATTTAATGTGTCATGTAATAACTTAAATTAAAATATGTATTGAAACGCATCATACTGTTCTGACTCAGGACCACTATTTCTTATTAGAAAAAAGTTAAACCGTAAAGAAAAGGGGGGGGGGGGGGAGTGTGGATAATTCTTGTCAAGTAATGTTGTTTTTTTTTTTTTACAGTGTTTGGCTGCCAGTTCAGTTTGTAATTGTACCTGACCTGCGTGCCCTTTTTTGTTTCCGCACAGAATAATAAAATATGGTTTTATCAAATAGTTACAGACGATTTTGCTGTTTTCTCGAAACTCGTTTTAAACTCAATTCTTGTTTCGGATTTGTTTCTGAAAATTTAAACTTTATTAGAGCATAAAATGGGTAGTGGTACAATTTTCTGACGTCTCAATCAATTGTATGCTATTTATCTTAAGGCTTCAGATCTTACCACGTAGTAAATCAATTTTCTTCCCCGGGTGTTTCTGTGGGTAGAATACTGTATACATTCCATTAATGTTAACAAAAAAATGTAACTCAAATACATTTTACTCCCATAAACAAATTAATCTGAAAACACCGTGGATTGAAACGTGGCGTATGAAAAATGCTTTAAATATTGTGATTAATCCAAAATAGCCCGGTATTTGCGGTCTTGGAGGGTAACTGTACCAGCTGTATGGCCGCCGCTTCGTCGATGAACGTCTGGTGTCGTAATTCCTTGTAGCCAAGGTTTCATTCACACGCCTTCTCATTGTCAGAAGTAGTTCTGTGATGCTGTACTTTAAGAGTGTTCAAGTGGGGAAAATAGTAATTTTATATTTGCATAAAACAGTGTTAGTTTTGTAGTTGTTACCTGAGAGTACATTTTCCTCTTACAAAAGAAATTTAGCTCAGCCAGTTTTCCCATTATGACATTTTAAAGTCAAAATTTTTATGGTTTTAGTTCATGCACCCCCCGAAAACAAATTAACGTAATGAAACGAAATAATTCACAGTGAAAGTACACGTCCCGGACTAGGGCATTAAGTATATAAATACCCTTTAAATCAATGTTTTGTATTTTAAAAATATTTCTGAAATTATAAATTTAGGAATAATACAAAAATATTTTGCAATAAAGGATTGCTTTTCCCGCCTCTTCTCTCACCCTGGTTCCAAAATAGTTAGCACGTCCCTGGCAGGTATTGTTTATCCACCCCGTTTTCTCTTTGTCAGCGGTGTGCTTGGCTATCGAGCAAAGTGGCCGGCTGAACGCGTGACCTCGGCCTGCGAGTGTCGCTGAACTTAGCGTCCGTGTCGCTTGGTCCGGCCGACAATATTAATAATGGCGAGACGCGGAATTCTTTGTTATTTGGTGGGAGGGGGTTATGGCCACGCGGCGTAACGTTTCCGTCGCTCTGGACCCGTTGTGAGCTCGGCGGAAGCGCGTGCCATCCGCCACAGGGCGCTCTCTTCCTCTCGATTGTGGGCGCCGCGCCGGTCACCCCTGTCGCCGTCCTACCCTCCCTCCCTCGACAATATGTCGGTCATGAGACACCGCAGCTGCGAAGTTTTCACAAATATAAACGTATGTGTCAGGGTGTCACCATGAATTAGTCCAAGGGGTCGCATTGGAAATTAGTAATAAAATCACATAAATGCAGCAAATAATTTATACGTTTTACAGAAATACCCGTAATTTACTTTATATTTATAACAAAAACACTATAAATGGTTCTGTAAATACAACTGCGCAAACCAGTACATTCATATACATACAAAAAACATCACATGTACTAAAAATATTCATACACAACGTAATTTTATAATAAAGAAATTATAGAAGTGGTTTTTTCATGTTAATAGGAAAAACATATTCTCATCAGTTTTAAACGTCTCGGAAGTAAGGAAAACTAAAAACATTATAGATTTTCCGGGGAGGGGGGTGGCAAGAGCTTTCTACCCCCCCCCTCTCCAAAAAATCCCTGGCTGAAGATGTGTACAGAGATGTGTTGCTCATTGTGATGATGTCGGTGTTAAGAGATACAATTATGTATACATTTTAGACCCTCCTCCTCAAATCATACCCCCTCCGATGACAGAATTTCTTTTATGTCGGTATAGAAGTATGCCTAAGCCTATATTTCCTATAGTGAAGTAGGCTAAAAATCAAGGTGATAGAATCGTAACTTTTGGTGTTAGTAGTTTCGGTTCATAGTTTTTCGACAGCGAATATTCAAGACCGTGCATGTTTCTATGTAGCTCTGTGCTTTGGATAGAGGGTGATACATTTTCTGGGGGTAAAATATAATTTGTTTGTGGTTTTGTTTTTGTAGTGTAAAAATATTCACCAATTTTTATTTTGGTGGTTATCGAAAAAGTAGCAATCTTGCTACGTTAAGGGAGCCGCCTACCGCGCGCTTCAATTTCGTTACAGTATGTTCGTAAATACGTTTTTACGAAGCCATTCCACGTGCGCTCATTGTGCAAATACGAAAAGAAAACACATCATACAAGGACGGAATTCCATTTTTAAGACAACGTGCTCATTAAACACACTGTTCCCGAGCTCTCCAACATAGTTAAAAATGGTATTTTCAGACTGCGTACTAATAGTATGCTAACCAGAGGGTGATATAGTTACATTCCGTATGCGATTTTGTGATAGAATATTGCGGCTGGTGTAATTTTTGTTTTCATTATGATATGTAGAAACAGATGGTGGCCATGTCGGACCCGCGACTCGGCAAGAGGAGGGGGCGTCAACATTTCGAATTTTTAGAAAATTTTATTTTAATAATGAAACGAAATACGTATATTTATTGTTCGTTTGTCTTTGTAGCAATATATTTATTACTAAAACGCAATATGCTGTGGAAAAATAGTTGTTTCTAACCCAAAAATTCGGGGGGAAATACTGTGAAATTTGGACGGGGCAGTGACAAGAGAGAATAATAAGATTCATTGGAAATAAAGTTTGACCATTTTAGTTTAGTGGATGTTTATTGTTACGATTGCAATTAAATGTAAAAATTGAGGTTTTGTATTGTATCCATAGAATTAAAAAAAAAAAAAAAAACTTATTGCAATTTTATGCCTGGATACAAAAAATAGTTATGAATTCTGTTGCAAGAGCTGATGTCTCAGGTAGACAAAAAGAAAAATACATCATCATTGGTATCGCCTGTTCAACAAAATACGCAAAGAGACTTGTGAGGAATAACATCACTGAGTTATGGATAGAAAGTGGTGTTTTTGGAGATAACACTGTTCAACAGCTACTAGAAAGGAAACCAATATGTCGAACATGCAGAACTGACATCACAACTGAATATGTGAGTTCTTCAAGCAGTGTCCCGGCTTGAATAAATTTAAACAATTTCACTCAATCGGGTGGGAAGCGTGGCAGACCAATGAGTCATGTGCCATATCCTTCGCTAGCCAAACCGTAACAGAAGAGACTGAAATGATTGAGCTGTACAAGCTACAAGGCTGTTGTAAGGAAAAGTGTAATGAAATCCCTACATTAAAAATTGTGGAGAACTACGTGGGATGGTTTCTACATTGATAGCATTCATTCGAGCAGTACGCAGTGCCAACTAGGGGTTGGGGATTGTGGCATTGGATCAGTTCAACAAATATTATGCAGTGGACTTGAGCAATGTAATTTCATCGCATTTTCTGTATGGAACGTAGCAGAAATGGAAATTCGGCGTTAATGTAATATCGAATAAAACTGCTGTACCGTTGTTTGTTCCCTAGGAGAAGATGAAGCACTACAGCAGGAAGATCGACGAAAGGAAATCTTTGGCGGCATGGTAGGAATAACACAGAACCTGCAAAGGTTGAGTTACATTTTTCTTATCCAGTCCTCGGGTAGCCAAGATTTGTTCTAACAACATGGTTCCCGTACTAATCTAAAAGACGAGTTAGCTTACATCACGAAGTATCGTAACATTAAATCGTAATGTAAAAAATGTAACCGCAATGATGATGTCTGCGTAACTATATTAATCCATTTACTTAGTGACAATTTGCAAAACCTGGTTACAATTATTTGCAACTCCAGAGGTTACAAGTGATGTCAGTACAGCTTCTGGGACATCAAAAATTTGTTAATGAACATATAATAGCAGGAACACTTCCACAAAATAAGCTTAAGTTATGTAAAGCTTAACCAAAACCAAATGCAACTTTACCTCCAAATACTGTTGAGGCTTCGAATGCAGATCAACATACTCAGTCTCTTGTACCTGTTTAGCGGATAGCATGGCTGAAATTCATTTTCCGAAGCTTACGAAAGACGCCAGGATAATTACTGATTTAGCAGATTAGTTCAGCTGTATTATTGTATTGAATGTTATTGTTTTTCCAAACCTCCATGCACTTTCTCATACATAGGCCTACTTTAAAAAAAACCAGTAAAATGCTACAAGGGATCAAATTGTAGCATGATAAACATCCTATTAAATACGAGATAGAAGCCAACATAAAATCTGTTTTTCTAAAGAAACTTCTATCTCGTGCTAAAACTGACGATGCATTTACAGAGTTGTTCAGTAAATATTTGATAAAAATTTTTTTGCATATTTAAAAAGGATGTGAATGTTTCCTACCATGACCAAGTGAAGCTACGCATCTTGTTCGTGATTTCAAACTTCACAAAAAAAGCCGAAATGAAAATCATTCTGCGTGTACTTCATGCGACCGAACTAACTCAGTCTCAGATTCATGTCACCAAATACAAATGATATTGTAATGACCGTCCATTGATATCAACAGTTAACTAAAGACGCTCAATTTGTTTCAACTAAAGGTAAAATATTCAAGATTTATGTGGTTAATGTGTATGCAGCGTTAGGAAAGAGACGAGCTAAAGCTTTACTCGGAATGCATGGTCTTTCTGGCTCTGACATTACGGGTTTGTTTTCTGGTAAATCCAAAACTGGTTTCTGGAACATGTTTTTAGATGCTGGCAAAATCCCCGACAGTCTTCAGTCGAAGAAAAATGTTTCCAAGTTCTTGAAGAGAACTTATGCTTTGTGTATTTGCGTGTGCCGAAAATGAAACTTTTGAATGATAAGGCCAAGCTCTTAAGTTTCAACTACTGTATTTTTGTGATAATAATTTTTTTAAGCTTAAACGAGAGCAGATACCAAAAATATGTCTGGCAGTTTTGTTTAAAATCGTCTTCTCCATGTTGGCTGATAAAAAATTAACCAAGTATAGGGAGCCTTTATGCCTCCAATCCAACCCGTAGTTGGCAGAGCTCAATACCAAGCTGCTTTGTGGCAACAGATTGATGTTTGAATGCCCAGTCTTCGAACAGTGACAAATTTTGACTGGACCATCAGTGAAGTTGGATGTCATGAACCCATTTAGTGTGATATTCCTTGCGTTCCTCGGGTACTTCTCAGTTTAGTGCGCTGTTCTTGTGGGCCATCGAAATGTGTAGTACCCTGCAAATTTGGAAGAATGGTTTACCATGTACTGAAATGTGTTCTTGTTCAGCTAACTCTGAAAAAAATGTGAAACTGTTTTCGTAAATGGTGTTGATTATTTTAAAAATTAGGACGCTGACAATTATGAAGACAATCATTGACTCTAGATTATTTACTTTACTTGTTTAGTGGTTAATAGTTTAATATTTTTTTATTTGCTGTAAGAAGTTTTTGTCTGTCATTTGCTGACTTATTATTATTACAACATATTATCATGAAGATAATGAGGGACTGTAGATTAATCTATTTTACTTGTTAAGCAGTTAATAATTAATAGAAATTTGTTTTTGAATTTCTTGAAAGAAGTTTTATCTCGTGTTCATTTCAGATCATAAAGATAATGCTAAACAGTTCTTTAGTATTTTGTAATTTGCTCTCCAAATTACCCCCATAAGAACTAACCAGTCGCCAGTCCGATATGGCCATCATCACTTTTCTGATACTCTACATAACCAGACCAAAATGACACCAACCGCAATACTCTGGCACTAAATTGCACGCGGAATCAAACAATTAGTAGTTAGGAAACCCATTAAACCGGACGTGTGTGAAGCATCGATAGAAACGTTCACTAAACTTTGCTACATAATTTCCACCAATAAAATTACATTTTCGTAGCATAATTTCCCATAGTAAAAATGGATAATCGGGAAATTTGCTCGTTAATTCACTAGGCTCTTTGTGACACTGTGGTATTTGATGAGCGCTTCAAGGTCGTTCTTAAGTCTCCGTCACTTCTGAGACACTAATGCTGTACGACGTGTCCTTACGGGTACGAGGTACTAAATTAACAGTGAAAATGTTATTGAATTTTGAAGATATTTGTATGACAACTTAGAAGACCAAAAAAATACAAAGTGCAATCCGAGGAAACAGATTTTTTACTATTTTTCGGC
Source organism: Medauroidea extradentata (assembly GCA_003012365.1). Taxonomy (NCBI): domain Eukaryota; kingdom Metazoa; phylum Arthropoda; class Insecta; order Phasmatodea; family Phasmatidae; genus Medauroidea; species Medauroidea extradentata. The sequence continues at coordinate 17,456 of PNEQ01119840.1, forward strand.
TCAAACATTTTGACAGAAAAGTCTGTTGCTCCGTATAATTAAGTTGCAATATTTCGGCTTCATGAACAGTTCACTACAGACGCATCACAACAGAGACATGTATACTCATAAAGTTCTCAAACGCCTTCTTCTTTTTTCATATCGACTTTTAAATTCCTGACCATTTCAGTGAATGTTTGTAGCAATAACTATCGCATTCTTAATTAGCGGTGACCTGTAGGTAAAACTGAATGATTAGCTGAGTGAAGAGACTGACGGCAGATTTACGCCACGGTGCTACGTGTCGGTGCGAACGTAAACAGCTGTGCAAACATGTTCTAGTGGTGCGGTGCGAGACATAAAAACTCTCCTTGAGTGGTTTCGCCCGACGTTTAGGCGCCCCTCGTTCCATCACGTGAGAACCCGGCTGTACAGTGTGTGTGCACGCTTGCAGGGACGCACTCCGACGGGTTGGAGCCAGAAAATGTATGAAAAATTTTAGAATAATAACTATTCTTCTGTAAAGTAATACAATTTTACTTACACTCCTTGCGTAAATTTTTACTTCTAGTTTTTAAAACTATAGTGGTTTAAATTTCCATCGTACAACAAAACATTGCTAAGGATGGTCTATGGAGTTCACACCTCCCTTCCCCATTCGCAAATGTGTTTAGTTTTATAACATTTTTGTAATTTATTTACGTACCACCTCCTCTTAAGGAGCCTCCCTACCTGCCCTTCAAATGCTTTACAGCGAGTTACGACTTTACTCTTTTTGACGAAACTATTTAACGCACATTATATCTGTATATATAAGAAAAGTACATACACTTCAAACTATGTCGCTGTAGTTTTAAAAATTCGGTACGTTTATTGGAAACATTATTTTCTGGTCCCTCAAAACAGCCAAAAATGACTTTTTCAGACTGCCGTACTTGGAAAAGTAACAATCGGATTCGAAAATAACATAACTATAGAAACTGCACTAGGCTTTGAACTAAGCTGGCTACAAATGAAATAATGGGGTCACCGCTTAAAGTCCCGTAGGAAAAAGGATAATAGTAAAGCACTGCACGTCATTGAGGGGCTTGCGCGGAGAGGTATAATGCGTCAATATGTCGGTCAGCGGCAACCTTACCACTCCTGCCTCACACACACAAACACAGTCTATTTAGGGAGGCCTAGTAAGACGTCCGCCTACTGGTCATGTGTTTGTGTGATTGAGACACGGCGTCAAGGGCGATGTTGAACGTATCGTCTGGTGCTGTGTCACCTTTAACGCAGGATACTGGAACGGCGTGCAGTGGTACCGTAAATAACTCGTCTGATGGACACTTTCAGTGGTAACCCCCAATATATTTATTGGTGGAAAGTATGCTTCTAGAACAGTTTCAGACGAATCCCGTGAGTAGTTTTTTTCAGGTAGAATAGGTTGAAAACTGTTTAGTCATTTTGAGGGTCTCCGAAATGATTTTTCTAATCGGCACGATCATTTAAGGCCTTGTTACCGAGTTTTGTAGTGATTTCGAATTTTTTTATTGCTACCTAATACTCATATCAAAATTCAGCTGCACAGCTTTGACACATATATGTTATGATTTGTAGTTGAATTTTTTGTAGAATTATACTAAACGGTGTTTTAGATTTCATTGCCCAAAGTACCAAGTTTTCGTCGTGAAAATAAGCAAAAATGAAGGCTTTTTTTTTTCTGGCGAATGGTACATTATTTTAAAAAACGCGTCCACAGTATTGTGCATCGTGTGATTGCACATTGACTCAAATTTTTTCAAAACTTTTGGTTAAAAAATATTTGAGTTATTGGCACCAGTCTGAAAAAAAAAAAAAACATGGGAACAAGCCCTTAAAACTACCCTTCCGTCATTGTTTTCGTACATTGATACGATGGGCATATGTGGAATAGTTTCGTTAAAAAAAAATAATCGTATTTACGAACACGGTGCAACGCATTTTAAGCGCGTGGTCAGTTATCGCAAAGCGCTTAAGGCGGCCGCCTACCTCACGCTTCAAAAGCGTTGCAGTGTGTTCGTAAACAGGTTTTTTCTACGAAAAATTCCACGTGTGCCCATTGTGCCAACGTACGAAAATAAAACAAACTTCAGACAAGGTCGGAACCTCATTGTTAAGACAACACGCTCATTAAAAATACTGTTTCTAAGTCCTTCAACATGGCTAAAAACTGCCTTTTCAGACTTCGGTACTTCAAAATGTAACATCCGGATGTATGTGAAACTCAGATTGCGACCTGCACTGAACTTAGTTGTAGACTTTATTCACCAATAAAATTAAATGGTCACTGCTTAGTGTCCCATAGTAAAAACCGTTCGGCGGGAACCTTGCACGCTAATTCAGCGCTTGGCTCGTTGAGGCGACTCGGCATTTGATGCGCGCTTCAAGGTCGACGTTATTGCTCCGTCGCTTTTGAGCTAGAGCCCACGATTTTTGGTGAAAAGGATTATGCAACAA
>PNEQ01119840.1:20018-47707 GCA_003012365.1 Medauroidea extradentata
TAGGCGTGGCTCATTTGACTAGTGCCAGCAGGGACAAGGTTACTGCGACACCACACGTCTGTGATTTGCGGGTAAAACCCCGAGACGCTGAGAATTTACAACAGCCAATCGCTGACCACGAAGCAGAGCTGCATATGTGCACATGAGGCATTGAAACAAATTGTTGCAGAATTCTTTTCACCAAAAATCGTGGGCTCTATTTTGAGCATCTCACGCGCGGGTAGGCGGCGCCCTTAAGGAAGAGTGTTAGATATTTTTATTGTATTTTCAGTTTTTTAGTAATAAAATGTATTCTATTTGTATTATCAAAATGTTATCTTCGTCAAAGCATGGGATATATTCTTGGTTAACTGCCTGACATAATGGAATCTTTGATTAATTTGTCATGCAGAATCAATGCAAGAGAATTCTCAATAGTTTACCTATAATTTAATTGCAATGAACCTGTATAACAAACTAATGAAAGATTCCATTATTATTTACGTCACGCAGTTTACCAAGAATATTCCTACGCTTTTTTGACGAGAGAATTTTGATAATACAATTTGAATAGATGTTATGGCTCAAAAACTGAAAATATACTAAAACTGTCTAAACATTCCCTCTTAACATCGAAGTCTTCAGCGCTGGTGGAGGGTGGCATGAAGTGAGTATGGAGAAGCGTGGGAGAAACGGAAGAGCCCCGAGAAAACCCGCCGACCAACGGCATCGTCCGGCACGATCCCCACATGCGAAAATCTTGGGACTGATCCCGCCGGGAGACGAACGGGAATCGAACCCGTATCGCCTTGGTGGGAGGCGAATGTTCTGACCATTGGTCCACCGCGGTCCTCTATAAAAACAAAAACAAATAGTCTAGGTTACAACTTTAATAGTAAATAGACTTCACTTGTATGACTAAGGACGACAAAGAAGAGAATATCCATAAACACTATCTTCCTTTCACAAAACAAAATATTTGTTGCATTTTGGAAACTTAAGGATAATTCCTTATTTCCTTTGATTTTTGCGATATATTTTTAAGACCTAGACAGTCTTATTTTAAAGCTGTCTCCTAGTTTTGCTGAAAATAGTTTTTACTACGTTGTCTATTTTTTCTAGACAGGGTATGTTTCATTTAATTTGTTAATCGAAAAAAAAAATTTGTTTAATAATTAGCAAAAATCTTTGAGTTTTGCCTTGCAAAAAAACCATCACAAAACTGACAAAACAAAAAATGTTTTATGCGATACCTGCTTTATTTTAGGCTTTTCAAGTGTCAGTATAGTTTTTCCGTGTTTTAAGTTTATTTTCATGGTTTTGCAATTTCACTGCAAAGAATATATTATGATATCACTAAAACAACGGGAAAATAGTATTTAGTGTATTTTTTAACTTGGTTAGCAAGATTCCCGCTGATAGATTTTTACTGTGCACTTGAAGCGGTGACGGTATAATTTTATTGCTGGAAAGTCTGTATCAACGTTCAGTACACGTTTATATCAGAAGTTTATATCGGAGTTTCACGAGCAGCTGATTAGTACATTTGGAAGTTCGCCAGTCTGAAAAGCCCACCTTCAGCCATGTTGTAGGGCTTACAGTTTTTCTATGAGTATGGAGTCTCAACAATAGCATTCCTTCCTTGTCTGAAGTGATTTTTCGTACATTGGTACAATGGGCACGTGCGGAACGGTTTCTTATAAACAACTTACAAACACACTGAAGCGCATTGCAGGCGGCGCTCTTAAGGGGGATTGATCCCTGTCAGATCGGTTTTACGGTTTTCCATATAAATCAGGGAACAGACACATTGTTTTACTTTTTTCACGCTGACAAGGCATAGTTTATTGTTTCATTCATTTTTTGGAATCCATATGGCATTGTTTCTGTTAATGCTGCGGTATCTGTAGTCACTCCTGTAAATAAAGCAATTTTTCCTTTTGAGCTGTTTCCCGTTGCAAAATAATGACTATATTATGGTTCCAGCAATTACATAAAATCGATTAAGTTTGCATCTATGCCTTGTCGTGACAAACATTTTGATACATCGACTGGAACAGAAGTTATCGAGAAGAAACAGATAAATCCCCTTAAGAGGACTGACTTGGTAGCCTTAATAATGACTAGAGACTGGAAAAAAATCGCGGGTTCTCTGAACTGTAGATTAGCCTCCAAGAATATTATGAAATCGTGCAGACAGCAGCTGTTCAGTAGCTGCTCGCTGACAGTGAAATGGGCCTGTATTCAGTTTCAATTTTATTATTGGCTCAGCTACTTCCAGGAAGTGTCGAGTATGTCAACGACCAATTGTGAGCGTGATACAGAACTATAGTTGCTTGAGTTATAGCTTGCGCCTAAAAGAAAACGTGAATTTTTCAGATCTCTAATAATGACACACGCACTGCACTCATAAAAGATACAGATTTTTTTTTAAGTGTATGTAGAAAAAAGTACAGTAAAACCATTTTACTTCTTTTCTTACTTTGAGAATCAAAATGATCCTTCTTCCTAATTGGATGCGCAGCTTTGAATGGGTGTTTTTCGATTGCTGTCTTCCTACGTCTGTCGGTTCCCTGTTATCTTGCAATGGAGATCTTTTTTCGCTCTTATAAAATGGTATCCATACTTACTTTGCCTTATTTTTGCGTCGATGCTTTGTTGGCTTCTCAGATTACTATTTCCGACGGCAAATGTTCGTTATTTGATTTCAATTCTAGTAATACATGTGCTGAATAAGTCTTCCAAGCATGTTCGGCAAGTATGATTTTAGCTTCCCGGTTTTCAGTGATTTTTTTAATGTTATTTATTGCACGTAGAATTGGATCTTCCAATTGTGCATGTGTACACACACGCGTGCGTGCGTGCATGCGTGCGCATCTGTACTTGTGTGTAATATATATTTATCCGCCTTAACCTAAAGTGAAAGTTCGTTCGATGGATTAAAATATACTATAATTGGTTTAACCAAATATTTTTATGTCGTGGAAGGTTAGTAGATAATTTTATAATAACAAAATTGTTTATTATGCGCATAATTTGCTTAAAATTGTGTGGTGAGTTTTCTATATGTCTTTTCAATGTTTATTGCATCGTTGTGAAGATAGTTGATTGTGTGAAAGTGCCTTGCGGTTCACAATGAAGTGAGCATTGCTTAAAGTTTTCTTTAAGATATTATGCATTCATATTTACTATTTTCAACACGAAAACTCATGAAACTAAAAATCAGTGTAAATCACCACACTGAAAACTAATCAACATTAAAATACAGTTTTTTGTTATTACAAATTTTGAATACTGCTCAGTTTAAAGTGAACAGCCTATAGTTGAATTCTAACATGGCGGAAGTCGTTGAGTCTCGGCTGTGTTACCTTGCAATGTAAGGAGGTGTGTTGTTTACATAGCCATACACCGGGTGAAGGAGAGTCATTGGCAATATTATAGTGGAATGTGCTCGCTCCAAGGTCTGCTACTTTGTGTTGACCTCTATACTTGATGCGTGAGTGTCTGGACAGCATACCTCTTTACATTCCACGCGGTCTGGTTTTCCGTGCATTTTAGTTTAACTCCCACAGGTATTCAGTGAATCTCTGTACATAAAATGAACTGCCTCACTCACTCACTCACCAACGCACAGCCCAAACCGCTGGACCTAGAAACGTCAAATTTTCAGTGTAGCTTCCCCTCACGGCGTAGGCACCCACCAAGGAAGGATTTTTCGAAAATTGAAAATTAAGGGGGTGAAAAGGCGCTAAACGTGTTTTTGCGAAATTCTCGATAAATCTCTAACCTGATGATATATTGGTAATACTTTTACTTAAAAACATTGCCTAAGCAAATGTATATTTAATAATTTTTTGAATTTACGAAATTCGGAAATTAAGGGGGGAGGGAAGCCGTTAAATGTGTTTTCTATAAATCTTCTATTTCTCTTAAACCACTTAAGATATCGGGGTGATATTTTCATCAGATTGGTGCTTATGTAAACGTCTAAAAAGTAGTTTTAGGATTTTTCAAAATTCGTCCTTGAAAGCCGGTAAAAATATTAAACGTATTTTCAATTAATCATCAGTATCTTCTGAACCATTTGAGATATCGAGGTTGTTTTTGCTTTAAAATAAGCTTACGTAAATATCTAAAAACAGAACTCAGGATTTTTCAAAATTCGACAATTACGGGTGTGAAAAGTAGTAAAATGTTACAGAAGTCCCGAAAAGTGAATTTTGATCACACGGAGAAACAATTCAAAAGTTGCAATCAACATGTTTTTTTGCTCTACCACAGAGAGTTATTGATTATCATAGAGAAATATAGATGAATCAAAAACAAAGAGGTTCTGTAATTAAAGTACGCTCAGCGAAGTGGACTGGATAAAGCTGTTTGTATTTGTTGTATTATTTAACAGCTAGCTTCATATTTCTTTGCTTTCGAACATCATTTGGGGAGATGTGTATTTATTTTATTTATTTATAAGAAAAATACCTCCACGAGCACTTATTGGCTCATATTGAGGAAGTACACAGGTAATGGCAATATCAGAACATATAGGCTACATAAAATACAACAAATACAAAAAAAACGAGATCAAAGTTAACATAACACAAATTTACGAGATCAAGGTTAACATTACATTTCACATCAAAAAACCTTCTACGTTGATTTAGCCTTAACAAATATATAATTAAATATAAAATTGAACATATTTGAAATACCCGTAACACACTGTCATAATCATTAAAATTTAGAAGTAAAGTATACCACGCTGGTTTTGACTCACCAATATCTGCATAAAGGGTACTTGGCTTATATTAAGCAAAAAGTACTGATCAATCAATGGCAATATTATAACACACCTGAGATAAAACAAAATAAGTATTGTAGCAACGAAAAAATACCCATATTACATTTCATAAACCTCAAATGGTAAGATCAAGGAAGTTATTTCACATCTTATTAAAGGTTTTACACTGATTTGACTATAACGCCAGTATTTGCATAAAGGGTTCAGTGCAAGATTTATAACAATTTAAAATTTACTCTTACGTACATACAAATAAACATAATCTGTAGATAATACTGAACAACCAAGATAGTTAAAATGTGTTGCAGTTTCATTGGCATTTTTCCAGAAACAATTCAAAATAATGTTTTTTAACACTTTTAAAGAATATATTTTTATTTTTTACCATTTTGACATTGTTTGGGAGCTGATTGTAGCACTGAAGTAGCGTGTTTTCTAATCCTTTGGTTCCGTAGTTGAATGATTCTTTGTTTGATATGCATGTTCATCTTTTGCCTTGTATAATAGGCCCCTAGTTATGTATAATGTCATTGCGTTCTATGTTCATGTTATTGTTTATTTTATCTATTTTGAATCTAAAAGCTGGCTTGAATATTTATTATATCACTTAAAGGAAGGCGACATGAATTTGCGTATAATAGGTTTGTAGATGTTGGTGGATGGAGTCCATACAATGCTCTTATTGCTCTATTTTGTAAAACAGTGGTTTTAAGTGGTTCTTAAAAGTGTGTCCCCAGACTGGTACAAGATATGTCAGGTGTTGATTTATCATTGCATAATACACATTTATTTTTAATTCGGGAGGTAAAAGTTGACTAAGCCTATACAATACACCTACTACCGGAGCAATTTTAGAACAGATCACATTAGTTCGTGCTTTCCAATTAAGATTTTTGTCTATAAGCAGTCCTAGAAATTTAACAGAGTCGACATTATTGATTAATTCACCATTTAACTATACATCTACCATTGCACCTAGTTTACATCGAGGTTTCTGGAAAATAACATAACTGTTTTTTTTTTTTATGTTCACAGTCCGCTTATTTCTCATCATATAAGAATTAAGGAGTTGCAGATACTAATTCATGTTATGTATAGCTGTGCATTGATCTCTTCCGAGATAAAATATGTTTGTATCATCGGCAAATAAGTATATTTTACCCTTAAGAGGTAGATGGGAGATACCATTAATATAAATCAGGAACAACAACGGTCCCAGCACGGAACGTTGTGGTTCCCATACGTTGTTGTCAAATACTTTCATAATGTGATATATTAACATATTGCAGTCTCCCATTAAGATAATTTCAAAACCATTCTAACTGTTTACCTCGGATTCCTATATTATCTAGTTTGGTTAGTAAAATAGTATGATCAACTGTATCAAGTGTCTTTTAAGTCCAGGTATAAGCCTGTAGCAAACTGTTTTTTTTATCTAGCGCCTCCTAAAGTTTAATAACTATATCTACTGCAGCAGCCAATGTGCTTGAGTTCTCCCTAAAACCATATTGGTAGCTATACAAAATGTTATACTTAATTAGTAAATGTGCTAACCTAGTTTTCATACACTTCTCTAGAATTTCCGCAATCGTTGGTAGTAATGCTATTCGCCTATAGTTGTTTGCATTTGATTTATCTCCATTTTTAAATACTGGTACAATTCTTGAAATGTTACATCCTTCTGGAACAGTTGACAATGCAAATGACATATTAATGAATTTTGACGGATGTTTACTAAGGGCCATGGCCGAACTATACAGGCCTGTCCGATCGGCGATCGAAATACATCGCTACTGCGCAGTGACGTCACTCTGTACCCATACAAGCAGATGTTTACATTGTCTCTAATGGGAGAAAAACGACCAGAGCTTAATTTGTTCGGAAATAAGAAGTAACTGGCGTAATAGGTAACCGAAACTCACTAGGAAATAAATAAATAATAAGTATATTACCTTCACAAAAAACAAAACTGTAACTATTTATGTATTGAAGTACAGTATTTATTTAAGCAATTATGATGTTGGCCGCACAGCTGTTATTGATGTCTATACCTAAACAAGACTGTTGTGTTGGTCCGTAAAATTTATTGTTTCCCGTTTTTATTTACGTGTGTGTATGTGCGGGAAATTTTAACCTTGTTGAAAATTGCGTTTGTTTAGCTAAAACATTTGATGCTGCAACATTAAACTTTAACGTAATAATAATAAACACCAATTTTTATAACAATATCAGTATTTCGTCGCGCTATTTTACCGATTACACAAAGAAAATGAACTAGGCCTACTTATTTATTAGTTGTTCTCCGTTTATTTGATTTGATACTATTTCATAATTTAATCTAGGACTCGGACAAAATGTTCAATGAAACCCTATATTGCACTTAACTCTATTGCTGGTAATTCAAGTTTTATAATTTCCCATCTTGGCCTTTTATCATAATAACAAGCGAAATATATTGAGCCTACTTAGAAAAACTAAGTTCTAATATTAAATTATTAGGAGTGGACTACCTTACTGGCAGAAGGTTATTTTCAGCTCATTGTTTCTCGTTACATACTATCATTGTCAGCACGATGACTTAACAAAAAAGTAGGCCAATAAAAATAATTCGTTTCATGCAGACCTTTAGGCTACCATTATGTTAGTATTCACAATAAATTGATATTTACAAAATGCTTCAATTGTATTAGTAGTTGATTGTATGATTCATTTTGCATTCCTGTTATTTTACCAGCATAGAACCACTTCTATATCCTTAGACCTGCTTGGGATCAGCGGAGGACTCAGAAAGTTAAAGTAATAATAATAATAATAATAATAATAATAATAATAACCTAAAGCAACGAATGTATCATTTACTCAACATAGATTCAGGACTTCATTAGACATATTAAAACTGTTTTTTTTAAATATAATCCAACTGTAAAAATCACAGATGTAATTAAAACTGTACAGTATTTTCAAAAATAAAAAAAAAAGTTGCTCAAGCTACAGTTTTACTGCTACTTATACATAGGCCTAAATAAGGCTGTCATTATTGTGCAACAATATAGCTTAACTACAGTCTTGTATGTAATTTTTTTTTTATTTTAGAGTAATAACCATTGGACCCTAAATAATCTATAATGACAACCATCCTAGGTTTGTTGCTTCACTTTTATAAACTTGAGACTACATTGATGCTCCACATATTTCGTTCATCAGTAAGCCTGATCCCAATGGGACAAATAGTAAAGTCAGCTAAGTTTTAAGTCCAGGAACTGAATATACAATTTTTGTTTATTATGTTCTGGTAAATTTGAACTTATGTAGTTCAAATATTTCTATAAGCACCCAACCTGTCAAGAAGTTAGTCTGTCAAGCAATGTGGGCTATTTTGGTAATGTAAGTTAATAATATTTCAAAGAATGTGGTTAGGTGATTTGAACAAACAACTGACATTTAATGACACAGGGCATTTTTTTCACATCAACTGTTGATTCCATTGTTACTTACATCTGTTAAAATTAAAGATGATGTTTAACTAGAATTGGTAACCATCTAATTAACACTATATAAGGATTTTTTATTGCATTTTGTGTGAGTTAGTGTAGAAAATAGAAAATTTGCTCTTTAACAGATTTAATCCACGCCTTAAGCAAATATTTTATAAGACGATGCAATCCTTAAACTTAACATCTTACACAGAAATCTAAGGTGTATCAGTAAGTTACCATACATGTTCCAACCAAAAATACTTAGCTCAAGTAAGAGGTTTCCTCAAAAATTTGGCAAAAATATTTTTATATTTCTCTTTCTTTATTTTCCTGCGATAGTCTTAAAATCTGTACATTTCATGTAAGCAGAAAGTGTACTGTATTCCATTAATTTACATCAAACACCCTCTTGATCCCAGGTAGGCCTGGGTTTTTATAGTACGCGGGTAATCTTGGTTGTATTGTAGTTCCATGTACAGAAAGAATTTTGATGTGTGCATTTTGAACATTATCATAAAACATTGTTAAAAGTTATGTTTACTAAAGGCCTTACAAGACTCCTAAATACTGGCTGACATGTCTACAAATAAAACTAAGTTACAGCCTACCTACCTACTTTCACTGGTTATGAAATCTGTGATGGGGCCTATACTTAATTGTTTTAATACCAAAAGTACTTACTATACAAAGGTATCCACTGTAACACACATCAGACTCAACACTTTTTGCTGATGACACTGTTCTTTTGTTAACTCATAGTGCAAGCAGTCTGGGACCCGTACGTGGAAGGGAAGTGGTAGAGATGGAGAAGGTGCAGAGAAGGGCTGCTAGGTGGGTCACAAATAGGTGGAGGACACACGGGGATTTCAGACAATCAGTAATGGTGAGAGGACTGGGGTGGGGCACACTGCTGGAGAGAAGGAGAGTGGAGCGGCTGGTAAGGATGTTGAAGGTGTTGAGGGGGGTGGCTGGGCACAACTGAGTGACAAGATACAGAGATGTATATTCAGGGGAAGGGGTGGTCATGAGTGGAAGATAACAGACGGTGGGGAAGAGTACAGAGAGAGGAAAAAACACTATGATGGTGAGAACGGTAAAGGATTGGAATGAGTTGGCGAGGGATGTGGTTAAGGTGACTGGAGCGAGGGAGTTTGGAAAAGGTTGATGGGGTCGAAAAATTGAGAAGAGGTAGGTAAGCAAATCCTTGAGCTGAGGCCCAATTGCAAGAAGAAAATATAAAAATAAAACATTGTGTTGCAACAAGTGCTAGAAGACTTCAATACACTCAATGTGTAGGCCCCTACCTAAACTTAAACAAGTTAATACTAAATTATGGCAAGACAAACTATGTTATATTCAGTCCTCCAAGATTTAAATATGAAGAAACCTTTCAGCTCACGATAAAATAGCCCCATTTTTAGAGTGAACAACGTGAAATTCCCAAGTATAAACATTGACGAACACTAACATGGAATGTTCATGTAGACAAAATTACTAACACAATTCTACCAACAATAAGAGTGTTGGGCAGGCTACATGGGATGCCAGTCTTGGTAAAAAAAAATGCTTACGAGGCTGACGAGGAAGTGACGTGGAATTAGCTGTCGGAGAAGTAGGTATTGGTGAAGGGGTTGGAAAGTTTAGGAGGTGTTTGTGGAAGAGGTTATAGCTTGCCAATAGGCGATTGTCCAATTGTTAGTGAAATAGTTATTATTATTGTTGTCAACAGCTGAATTTTGGCGAGTTGAAATCAAGTATGTTTTAAAATGCTGCACAGAATGTATAAGTTAGGCAAGTCACTAATATTATATTTGCATCATAGTGCAAGATAACCATAAAGATTAAAAATCCATTGATTTTGTTGTAAAATTTCTCCAGAACACGCGCATGCTTGACAATGTTAACATTGTTAGGGCATTGGCTTAAAATATCCATTTAAACCGACGTCGAACCACAGTTGAATTGTAGTTGTTGGACATAAATGTTAAGAAAAATTATTAAACACATTGTAACAGCCTGTTTTGGCAAACGTTTGCATAATACTTACCTTTATTTATGTCCAAGCCACATTATGCAAATTGTAGGTTAGGCCACCCTTACTGCCAGATTGTTACTTTTAAAATATTAAACAAATAATAGAACCTAAAACATTTCAATTTTTCACTAAAATATTGACTTTCGTAATATATAAACTGTTTTGCAATCAGTTGCTACCTATAAACGTAAAAAAAAAAAAAAAAAAAAAAAAAAAAAAAAAAAAAAAAAAAAAAAAAAAAAAAAAAACCAACAACACTTAACCACACACTGCATAAACATTATTTACATGGAAAGCAAACAGTTAATTCGTAGAATACGTTTCGTGGATGAGCATGGAAGAATTTTTGAAGACCATATTTTGCAAATTATTGTACATTTCGTTGTGCTAAACAACGTACTAATTTCATTATTTAGCGTTTATGCGAGTACAGCAGAACGAGCCGAAGTCGTCTTGCTTGCACTGATAGACACATATTTAACCACCAATAAAAGTTATTTCAAATGTAAATGACCGGTTGTTACTATTATGAGCACACGAAGTATCTATTCAAGTTTATTTCCAGAGAGACCCAATCACCTTGCACCTCGTAGTTTCTTTAAAAATCGCTGTTGATGTGAAAAGAAGCACGGATTTGTATACATTTAAATGGCCATTCCGAGCATTGTGGTTACGGAGTGACGTCACAAGATTAGAGCGAGATGGAGCTATAATGCGCACGGGCACACCATTATACGTACATCGTGCTAAGGGCCGAATCCATAGACCTCTTCCGAATGACAACCAACTGCTCACCAATGCTTTCTCTATGGGGATAGCATTGGTTGTCATTCGAAAGAGGTCTATAGATACGGCCCTTAATGTCTGTCTGCAGTTTAGAGTAAATAATGGGTAGAGGGAGTATCCTCTATACAGCTGCGTACGGAATTGTGTGTTTAACATGTGTCAAGTGACTTTAGTGAAATATGCGCGGAAAATTTGAAATAACATTGAGAGCCATGATAATAATTGCTAAGTAATCACAACTATGCTGGGTTATGTTGGTATATTATGAATACATGAACTAATGAGAACATACTACCATATTATCGCATAGTATAATTGCGTAGAAATTTCAGAACGACGAATGTAAACAATGTTTGCAACGTTACCGTTTTCCTTAACACGGCTGTTTTTAGTAAAAAGTAAATATTAGCTACATACTTACTATAAGGTTTTGAACCGTGATCTTGGTGACACCACATGACTAAATATATATTCTGGAAGGTACGCCATGAGTTTCAAACAACACGACTGCAGATTTACGCCGAAAAAACATAAATAAACAGCACCAAACTCTCGAGACCATGTTGGACACACATTTGTGACGTCATGTTCCCTTTACTATGTATTACCTCTATGGTTTGCAGTTAATAAAAAGTGTTATGTAGTCCATCGCTGGTTTTATGTTTTTTGTTTAAAGTGTCTGTAATGGTTTTAATTTCCTCCAACTTTACTGGTTAGTAGAAAGAGTGTACAGATTTATTGTCAGTTTTTTTGTGGTCTAATACCGTTTGTACAGTATTGTATTTATGTTGTGCCGCAAGAGTTGTTCAAACATTTACAAAATGCCTGTTGAACTCATTTACGATAAGATTCATGTCCTTTTTATAACACCATTTACAGTTAACTGATTAATGCAGTCATCACTATAATTGCTTGGTGTGCTGATCGATGTTTTTCTTTATTTGAAATTAATGAATGTTTTGTGGTTGATAACTTGATTCTTATTTCGTTCTGATTTTGCTTTTTACTTAGTTTGAATAGGTATTGTGCTCAGTCATGTATTTCTAACTTGGTGTGGTGTAAGTTTATGATTTAGTTTTCAGTGTTGTTGAAGATAATTTTCTTCGTTTTTATTTTTTGATGATGTTCGAAAGCAAAGAAATATGAAGCTAGCTGTTAAATAATACCACAAATACAAACAGCTTGTCTGTGTTTGTTCAAAGCCTGTTCAAATCAAAGCTACTTACGCCATTGCGAGCGCGTGTTGGCTAGTCTCTGAAAACTCGCCACGTAACTAAAAAACAAGACAAGAGAAGTTACTGTTAGATATTGCCAACTAGTGTATCCCATGCACAGGTTCGTGTATATAGACAGCAGCTAATACTTGCTTCTTATTTTGAGTTTATTTTCTTCGAGCGTGTATACATGGCGTGTGGTTAATATACGCTAACCCGACGGTAGTGACAAGTGAAGCATTTGTATTTTAGTATCGAAAGTTTCAGTGATGTATTAAGGTCACTATTCAAGTGCTGCGAAGATGACTTTTATTACGTATATTAAATTGTAGGGTTTTTTTTGCAAATTTTTGTTCCAAGCTAAATGTCGGTATCACAACAAATATCCCTATGAACACACTAATTATTTACGAGTCGTTAATAAATGCCAACTCGACGGGAGTGAGAACAAGTAATTAGGGAAACGTACAGGCATTATTAGCCCTATTGTAATTAATGAGACTGGTAGACAGTTTCAAAAGTGAAGACTGAAAATGTATGAATGCACCATAAAATGACAAGCTAATGTCATCAATGAATGACGCGTCTTGCACGACAGTGTTTCAGGCTGCCTACCTCCCAGGCATTCACACATCCAACAGAGCGAGTGATTTCAGTGGAAACTGTCTGAATTTGAACTTACTACCAATTTTTGCTTGCTGATTACTTGCGTATCATGTCAAATCGCTGTAGTGGATGATCAGAGTCCTTAGCAATATGTTGTAACCATTCCCTATATAATATGATATGGTCTACTTTCTACAACACTAGTTATTTTCGGTAGTTGCTTGTCTCCACATAATTCACCTGTATGAAATTACGTTCATTTATAACATTTGTTTGTCATTTTATCGTGCATTTTCACGTTTCAGATCTCCACCTTTGAGGCCGCCTACCGTCCTTACGAATCGCCATTAGTCCTAATGTTGCATATACGTTTCCCTAATGACTTGTCCTCAAGATTGCACTTCCGCCGGGTTAGACTTTATTAACGACTCATACTGTATAATAAGAGATATCAATGAAGTTTTTATTGTCATACCAAATGCCAACACTTAACGTGGTGGAGCAGTGATAAAACACTCTCCTCGCAATCAGGAGGATCCGAGTTCGATCCTCGGCTCCGGCCATCCTGATTTTTGTTTTCCAGGGTTTCCCGTAATCATTCCAGGCGAATGCTAGGATGGTTCCTTAAACCCTTAAACAGGTCCTGGGCTACCCCTACCTCCTTTACCCCCCCCTCCCGTGTACTTCTACCAAGGCCATGTGCTGTTCGAGGGCACCTGAAACCATAACCAAATAAATTTGCGAAAATCGCTACAATTTAATGTAGGCCTATGTAACAAAATTCATCTTCGTAGTTCTTGAATAGTGACCATAATACTTCACTGAAACTTTCCATACTAAAATACGACTGTTTAACTTGCCATTATTTTATAAATTAACTCATAGCTTAAATTCTAAGAATATATATGCATATACATACATACACACACACACGCACGCGCGCGAAATCTTATTTGCACGAAAATGGATGCGAATCGTTTTGCGATACCCTGCAGTGAAACCTTCCGCATTTGTTGAATTGAAACTGGTATTTGATTGAGATCTTGGAATCACTTCACAGAATGGCAATAAGTAAGGTAAGTCAGAACGGATTTTGTTTATTTTACGTTACGATAGCTTATGAGGAAGGTAAACGGACTTTTTTTCTGTAAAGTTGATTATAGGGCCTAGTGGTATTATTGCTACCTTGAAACTCCTCAATGAAATGTAGTTTCATTACATACCAAATCTAATGTCACTTTATATTAAACAGCTACACTCTGTCTAGTATTAAAATAATAAAAGAGCACGTAGTTTGTTTTATTTAAAAAATTTATGTCTTGAAGATAAAATTTTCAGTGTAGCATTACTTACAACTATAATTCACTTAAGGCCATGATCTTTAATGTATTTCAAACAATTACAAATAACTCAGATATGTTTTAAACCAAATGCTTCGAAAATTTTGAGACTGTGTACAGTCATACGATACACAATATTGCCAGAGTTTTTTTTTTAATTAATGTATCGTTTGCTAGCAAAAAAATATTTTTTGTTCATTCTGGCTTATTTTCCCATGTGATATTTCAGGGGAAAAATTCTAAAAATCCGTTTGCTGTATTGTAACAGAAAAATCGAATACTAACAAAGATAAATTAGTGTTAAAACTCTAAGAATGAATTTTTGATGGATGCATTAATTTGAATTTTTTTTTTTCGATACCACTGCAAAACTAAAAAGTGAGGCCTTAACGGAAAAATTAAAAACACATTTTCGACGTACTTTTTTGTAAGCTATCAACGCGCGAAATTTACGCTCTCTGTACTGAATAGTCGTGTATATGCTCGAAGTTTGTTTTCTATTCTTTAGTTATTTAGTTTTGTTGAGTGACTAAACGACATTTACTCGCAATGGCTAGAGACAGGAGCACATCTGCAGCTCTATTTTATAGTTGTACGATCTTTGTTATTGTAGTCTTATTGTAACTGACAGTGTGTATTTGTGCTGAGTAGACGCTCATTTGACTGAAACAATTATAACAAGGTTACTTCGACAACACACGTTATTTGCATGTAGCGCCCCAATCACTGACCATGGAGCATAGTTGCAGATATGTACGTAAGTCATCGAAACAAGCTGGTGCAAATATCTTATCGCGGAAGTTTCTGGTACCTAGCAACGGCATACGGCCAGAAACATTTCTCAGATTGCTCAATATGTCAGCCATAGCGAAGTACACGTAGTTGTATACCTACCACTGCACATTGGTCCTGCCATTACAGACGGTTGACTGCAATGATTACATACACCACACGTGTGCTTATTTTCCCCATTCTGGAGTTTATTATAATCTGATAAATGCATTATGAATCACGACTTATGAACTGACTTAGGTGCAGTAGTCAAGGCCATGATCTTTCAATTATTTCAAATAATTGCAAATAACACAAATATTTTTTTAACCAAATGCTTTGAAAAAAAAAATTGAGGCTGTGTACAGTCATACGATACACAATTTTTCCAGAGCGTTTTTTAAAATTAATGTACCGTTTGCTAGCAAAAAAATATTTTGCTTAATTGTGGCTTATTTTGACAACAAAATATGTGATATTTCAGGGGCGAAAATCTAAAAATCCATTTGGTGTATTGATAAAAAAAAAATTCGGATACAAACTATGTATAAGTGTTAAAACTGCAAGAAAGAATTTTTGGTATAATATGTATTAATTTGCATTAAAAAAAATATTTTCGAAACCACTGCAAAACTAAAGAGCGAGGCTTTAAGCCTACCTATGTAACTTGGATAGGGAAACAAATCCTTAAGGAGCGTTCCTAGTTAATAAATTAGCACCATTTCAGAACGATTTGTTCTAATTGCGCAAAGCATAATATTTCTGCGACAAAAAAACTTTTTTTGAAACAAAGGTAAAGTCTTATAAATGTTATTAGAGACGAAGTTTTCAAACTGGAATATCAATAAGATTGTAAAAAGAAAATGGAATTTCAGCAAAATATTGTAATGTAGATCCGTTTGTTTATAATAGTCTACTTATTAAAATATGAAACAAATAATTTAATTATAGTTACCTAGATGTAGCCTTTGCGAATACATATCTGTATTAAAGCCCTTTAGTAACTTTTTTGTGTGAAAGCCGACTAAAAGCGAAGCGTGTTTTCCTGTTTTGTGTCCCTTATTCTCCTCTACACTCGCAGTTACCTATCTCCGGTCAATGTTTACCTTGTGTTTCCACCCTCACTGTCTTTTCTCAGACGAGAACACGCCCAGCTGTCGCTCCAAATGTACGTCCGTCGACCGCTTACTCAGGTTTCCTTTATGCAGGGAAGCTCCTTAAGGGAAATCAGTACCTGCCATTTTGTAATAGTGTAACTTCTGCATTTAATTTGGCCTACAAAGTGTCTATTAGTTTTTTATGCTTCGACAAGGCAGAGGGAATAATAGCATCTAACGTTGTATACAGCTGGCATTTCTTGACTACCATTGCTTGTGCTAAATACCTGTGACCGTCCGTAGAAAAAAAAATGAATTTATCCTCCGGAAGGTTAATAGTCAAAAACTAAGAAAGGTAGTGAAGGTGTGACAAATTGGTAATGCTTAAGGGGTCTCCCTACCTGCGATTCAAATGCATTGCAGCGAGTTACGGCTATTTTTTGACGAAACAATTAAACGCACATTACATTTGCATATCTACGAAAAAGCACTTCTAACTATGTCACTATATATTTAAAAATTCGACACGTTTATTAGAAACATCATTTTCGGCCAACTCAAAATTTCACCTGCCGTATCTGGAAAAATAGGTGGATTCGAAAAAATACAATATAAACAAACGTTAGACTTTGTACTATGCTCTCCATTAGTAAAATAATGTTGTCACCGCTTAAAGTCCCGTAGGAAAAGTGATAATAGTGAAGCACTGCACGATGGCACGTCGGTCAAAGATACATTTACCGCATCTGCCTCACACACACACACACACACACACACACACACACACAAACGCAGTCTAACTAGGGAGGCCCTTTAAGAAGATATTAGCCCAATATCTGTGCTATGCCAGGCGGGAAATTTTAATAGATCTCATTGTACGGAACTTGGAGCGAAAATTGAAGAATTCGAAGGTAACAGGTATGGGTACCTCTTAAGGCCTCGCTCTTTAGTGTAGCAGTGGTTTCGAAAATATTTTTTTAACGCAAATTAATCCATATATTAAAAATTCATTCTGGCAGTTCTAACGCTTATATATCATCGTTTGTAGCTGAATTTTCTGTTGCAATACACTAAACCGATTTTGTGTAGATTTTGGCCCCTGAAATAACACATATTTTGCTGTCAAAATAAGCCAAAATAAATCAAAATAAATTTTGGCTAGCAAACATTACATTATTTAACAAAAACGCTCTAGCAAGATTGTGTATCGTATGACTGTACACAGTTTCAAAATATTTCAAACTATTTGGTTAAAAAAAATTCGAATTATTTGCAGTTGTTTGGAATAAATTCAAGATCATGGCCTTACCGAAGATTGCCGAAATGCCTTAACTCTAAAGACCAGCGTATGCACCGAAAAAAAAATGTTAGTCAAGTAACACACGTAGGCCTATACTAACGCATGCATTAACAAATAGTTTTGTTTAATACGATGAAAAGTTAAATGTAACGAAAATTATATCATTAAATTGCAATTCTGAAACGTCTATCCCCATAATTCATGCGATGGAATTAGGGAGGGAGGAAATGTAGTCTACTTCGGACATTTTCGGCGAAAATAATGTTCTCGGTTTTTTTAACGTGGAAGTTACAACACACACATTTACAAAAATGCTAGGAAATTTACTTCCTAAACTCCGGGAGGTGATTCCTCATGAAAAAGTGAGCAGACATTATCCTACGGGGCACTTTCAAGACAAGTGAATGTTAAGATAGGTATGAGTCTTTGAAGGAAAAAAAACAGTTTAAAAATAGTAATTTGTCAAAATAGAGAAAAAAAAACGTTAAGAGTTAAATTACGAATATGTGGGTTGTGGTAAATGATATTAAAATATTTCATATGTAAAACAATCATCCTTTAAATCCACCCTCCTTCATGAAAATAATAGGGATGGCCACCCTCAACTTGCATAAAATTTCTTTACCGTTCGTTATTGTGAACAATTCAGTTTGTCTATTCGAGCAGTACATCGTAAGGAACATAAAAGATCATCGTGTTGCAAGCTCCTAGAATGCACCGTTTACCAGAAAAATGCACACAACTGATGCTGTGAAAACAATACAATGCCTGGCATGTAGGCAAAACGTGTTTCTTCCGCCAATGTATTGTCTTACATGTGAGCCGTGCACTCTGGAAAATGCAACTTGTGATGTAGTTGTTTATAAGCATGTCGCAAAGTCCACCCAAGTTTAAAAATAAAATAGGCTTGGTTAGATAAATTTGGTGAAAAATTTGATTTTGCAGCATTTTTACCAAATAAATCTTTTTAAGAGAGAAATCTACGACTTTTAGAAACAACATACGTCGCAGAATTCTCCTTCAGCAAAAAATAATAATAATAATAATAAGATAAACTATTTCAAAACGTATTGTAATTCTTCAGAATGTAGTTAAGGGATGTTATGTTGTTTATAAAATTCATATATTTTTCTTAAACCATTTTTTTTTTTTTTTTTTTTTTTTACATTTTGTGAAAATGCAGCAAAAGCAAATTGGCTGTCAAATTTACCGAGTCACGCCTTTTTTTTTTTACTTGGGTGGATTTTTCGACTTGCTTTTAACACCTCAATCACAGATTGCAGTTTTTTTTAGTGCATGGTGCACATACAAGACATTCCCTTGGCGTTACACTTTTTACCTACATATCAGGCGTGTTATTTTCACAGCAACAGTTGTGTGCATTTTTCTGATAAACTCTATTCTAGGAGCTCGTAACATGAGGACCTTTTTTTGTTCCTTACGACGTACTGCTCGAATAGACAAACTGAATTGTTCACAATACCTTGCGGTAAAGGAATTAATTGTATGCACTGTGAAGGTAGCCACCTCTGTTATTTTCATGAAGAAGGGTAAGTTTAAGAGCGCCGTCTACCCGCGCGTGAGAGGCTCAAAAGCGACGGAGCAGTAAGGTCGACCTTGAAGCGTGCATCAAATGCCGCGTCGCCTCAACGAGCCAAGCGCTGAACTAGCGTGCAAGGTTCCCGCTGAACCGTTTTTACTATGGGACTTTCAGCGACAACACTATCATTTTATCTTACGCGACGAAAGAGAAAGAGTCGCTCTGCAGGTCTATAATATTCAGAATATCGTGAAAATGATTACTCTTACATAAAAATCATCGTCTAAAGTCCCGATTCGGTCACTTTCACACTAAAAAAAAAAAAAAAAAAAAAAAAAAAAACTTGTTTGGAACGATAACAGTTAATGGCAATATTATACACCTGTACTATGATCCTTAAATGCTTTTCGTAGCCTAACCGCGTGACGACATGTTGATTGATTTGCGAATGAAATCAGGATTGTTAAAGGTCTGCGCGCCTCTTCACGATTCTAGTAGACGGCGCCCTTAAAGCCCATATATTTTGACAAATTATTATTTTTAAACTTGATTTTTCAAATACTCATACCTCCCTTAATATTAACATGTCTTGAAAGTGTCTCATACAATGTCTGTTTACAATTTTATAGAGAATCGCCTCCCGGAGTTTTGCTGTTAATTTCCTTACAGTTTGTATGTTCCCTAGTAGGGAGATGGCTAGTGATGCAGTGCAGATGTAAATACTCAAGGACACTGCTTGAGGCGGTCGTATGTGATGAGCACGCTATGATGACGGATATTTTTACTTCTGAGCGCAGTGTCAGTGTCGTGCTTGTATCATGTTACGGTGTTACGACCAAGGCCATCTTGCTCTGTTGGCTTGCAACACAGCGGAACCTGTCGTACATAATTACGTGTTTCGCAAGCCTATTTATTTTGTACTCATAACAAAAGTTCCCTGTCCTTTCTTAACTATTTCAGCTGGGGGGGACGGTTTACATGCAGTCCACCATCAGGCAAACCTTAGCTAAATTGATGCATTCCGTGCACCCCATGTGGATACTTATTACTGCCACTTGCCGCAATGAAGTTTTTAAAATGTTATATTAAGTTTCAGCATTTTTAAAAAATACAAATAATTTTTATTATTTATTTTTATGAGCATGGCATTGTAGCCTGCAATGCCTTTATCCACTGTGATTTTCTTTACTTTGGTGTATCAGTTGGTTTTAGTGTAGTCCTTAAAACGGAAACAAGCAAAATATGACTTTAATAAGCCATTACGCGAAAACTACGAGAGATGAAAAATTTCATAAGAGCCAAATTTAGTCACATTTCGTGTCTAAAATAAGAAGAAAAAAATATCTTGTACAAATAAAAATTTAAAAAAAATGGTGATGAAAATTGCGGTAGACCGCGTCCTTAATATACCGTCAGTTATGTCCTTCGATACTTCGGAAACTGCGAACTTGTTCTGTCAGTCCCACGAGAGTTGATATGCTATATTGCTTATCGTGCTAAATCTTTTAATCGCGACTTCGTGCGAATTGACCCGCGAGACGCGTCCACTCTTCGTGAAAGTTGCAGCAGAAGTCTGTTTTCTCCGCGGCTTCTCACAAACGTCCGCGGTGGCTCCACGCGACGCGTCCACCCTTCGCGGAGGTCGCCGCCGGACTCCCTCTTAACTTTCGCCTTCGCGCCTACGTGGCGAACTCTCCTAACTTTCAGCCAATAGCGTCTCTCGTGGGTGACAACAAACCCTGACATTCCTCTGTATCAATTTATTGCATATTTTTTAAATTCACACACATTAACATTAATAGTCCTTTGAACTTATTTACAAAATTTGATCAATGTTTGATGATTAATTATAAAGTTAATATTAAATTGCACAGCAGGAGGGTGGGCGTAACCACGCCTCTCGGTGCCCTAATTTTTAGCATCCAAGCTGGGCGTCCCTCGTCGGCTCAAAGCTGCTCGCTTTGACGTCCTCTTTTTTCCTAACTTTCCCTCTCCTGCTGTGTTAAGCGTCAATCTGCCGTGACACAATGCCACAATCCTCTGTTCATACTGCGCCTCTCGCCAGTACGCAAAACTGAATTACACATACATTACGTTAAACAGACTCTTGCCCTCGAGTCACATAAAACGTAAAATTCTTATCACAATGCAATTTCAACTGGCTTTCTACGACTATCCTTACTTAAATTACAGTATTTACAATATATATATATATATATATATATATATAATTTATTTACATTTGAAGGCTATATTCCGGTTACAACGTTTGCACTGTAGAAAATGTTTCATGAAATAAGTAGAACCCTGTTATAACATTTCTGAAGGGACTCAAAAATATGTACTTTATAAAAGGGAATTCCTTATAAAAGGGTAATTTCTTGTTATAAAACAGTTTAGGGACCAAACACAAGAAGCCGTATAACCAAGAAAATGTTATACAAGGGTTCGTTATAACAGGGTTCTACTGTAGTTTGTAACATTATAACATCCGACAATTCTTATCACGTAATAAGTATACGAATAAACGACCTTAATTGTTTTAAAAATATGTCTCTCTAGAGTTATATTTAACCGTTTAAATGATTTTTATTCGCAAGTGTGTTTAAATTCGGTGAATTTGTTTACATTCGTGTGGGCTTGTTACAAAAGTCAATTCAGTTTAATTATGGTTTTGAGTTATTATACTTGCCATCGTATAGTACTTATTATAATATTCTACCTGTGAACTTTCTTCATATTGCTACGCGAATTAATATATCAGTTATTTTATTATTTTATATACCAATTAAAGCAAAGCATAGAAGAAACGTCGTTCTGATACATTTACACAATCAGGGTAGTTGTAAAGGGTAGAAAATGGCGATATGAACAACTTAAGATCATATGTATCGGTATATGAACCTAATCCTGACAGAAGTGAAAAATGTGGTTAAGAGCGGCGGCGTTCAATTGCGGCTGAATACACTGGTAATGTTATGGTTGTCATTCGGATTTAAGTTTGCACATGGACATTATAAGGCCGGGTTTACACATTGGCCCAACACCTGACCTTCGAAGGAATCGGCCAATGTGTAACCGCTACTTGGCCGATCTTGGAACGTTGGCTATGTGTTGGAAGCATTGGCCATTCGGTGTCGGTTTTTAGTCGAACATCAAAGGGGTTGGCGTATGCATTGTTTAAGTCTTGGTCTGTGTTTACACATTGGTGCATGCATTGGTGTTGTGATTTTACATTTTTTTTTTTGTAGTCTGAGAGGAAAATATTGTTATATGAAATGTTGAAATGGATCAGTTGACATTATTCTGCACGTGTACATTGAGTATTAACGTAGTTGCAGCAATTTACAAATGAACTTGACCCTCAATTTTCATGGAATTTAAATTGGCCGTATGACTGGTTAAAAATGAATTGCCCAGTGGGTAAATAGCGACTGGCCGTTTCTTGGTCATTGGCATTTCTTCCGTCCAAGATTGGCCCAACCGCTTGGGCCAATGTGTAAATCCGGCCTAAGGCTGCAAAACTAAGAGAACATAAAATAAGTTAATGCAGAGTAAAAGTTATTTACTTATTTTTTTGTACGAAAGAAACATTATTGTACGCTATCACATATTTATAGCTGTGACTATGCTTTAAAAAATCTGCGAAATAATTGAATTAGATGTCGGTTGTTTGATCGCATTGTTTTATTCTCAGTGTTCACCTGGGCAAGTGACACAGGCTCTTGTTTACGGAACAGACATCTTCTCGCTGACGCCGGAGCGTTCTATACCTCATAAAATTATGACATTAAACATTATCAGTTTTGGTCCCCTGGAATTGTTTATGCCCAAAACACTTAAAGCTTGTATTTCTCATTACTGAAATTAATGGACTTGGTATAGTTGTGCTCTGAACCCTTCATTTGTGAGTCGCTCTCTTCAATTTTCGCTGTGAGTTCCATACAATGAGGTTTATCAAAATTTCCCATCTGACATGGTACATATTGTTACGCTTTTAGAGCAAAAACTTTATATGTGGGCAATTCCCATGAGTTCTTTTGCGATAGAGGTCTTATAATTAGAAATAAAATAGTTGAATTAAGTTATTGATTTACTAGCTCGCAAAGCTTACAACAACACAAAACAGCAATAAACTATAACTTTCACAACACAATTAGTGTCACAGACACGTTGATTAACTTTGACAATTAAAGCACAAAAAATATCTACCATTAATTAATTAAACAGTATAAATCACAATAAAATTCAGTCATATATCCAATCAACAGTCTCTCTCAAATAGTGACAGTGTACAACCTTAATAGTCCGCAGTAGTGATGAATCGCAGTGTGCTGCGCAGCACCCCGAGTACACCACTGTCTTCTCTCTTGAGGTCTTCGGTTCGACTCACGTCGCGCACCTCCTCTTCGTTTGTCAGCCCGCCGCAGCAGTCCTCTTGGTTCGCCCAACACTGCTCCGAAGGTAGACGCCTGCCGCTTCACAGTAGACTCTGACATCACCAAGATGTCTGAACCAGTCTCTCTCCACAAGCATAGCACCTTTCTCTAGCACGACCAATAGCGAACTCTGCCCAAATGTGCCGATTCTGCGCTTTTAAACTCCTCGAAACAGTCGGGGATTAACCGCATTACAAGGGTCTAAAAATATACATTACCACGTGTTTCAGACATGATTTGAGTCACGTAGGCCGCCCTCGTAAGGTTAAGACGCAGTTAGGACAGGTATCTATGACGTAGCTTCGGCGTGTCTTCCATCACGTAGCCGCCCGGTCTATGAGCCAGGGGCCAGTCCACAAAGTTTTACGAAACAGCCGCCGACCATCGGCCTCCAGGCACATGGTTTCGCAACAATATATTACCTTCCCGTTATCAAATTGTCACACCTCCGCTAATTTTATTGGTTTTTGACTAGTAACCTTCCAAAGGTAGAAAGTGATTTTTTCTACGGATGTAAAAAGGTATAGTATAAGCAGGGCCACTGACAGGATTTCCGGGCCCCTGTGTAAGTCAGTCTTGATGGCCCCACACCATCCCAAATTCCGCGTGTTTTTTTTTTCTCACAAATGAAAACGGAATATTACGTTTGTTTTTCTGCTGCTGAATAACACAAGGAGCAAGAAAATGTGACATGAGACAAATTACATCTGTGGGAAAAATTATTTTTCTAAAAGTTTTATTTCATTATTTTTTTAGTTCACTGGCCTGGCCCGGGCCCCGGGCCCGTATGAATTCGAGCTCCTGGGCATTTGCCGCTTTTGCCCCCCCCCCCCCTTTTTTTTCCTTCTCGGCGGCCCTGACAACTGTATACCCTCTGTTTTGCCAAAGTATAAATAGGTATAGAACACTTTAAAGCCAAATTAAATGCAGAAGTTATGTCGGGCACTGAACCCCCTGTACTGTTGTTAGTGCACAAAAATGAAAGTAAACGGGCCTCGGTCGAAGAACGACTCGACGAAAGGTAGCCGGTGATGTCTGACCACGCTGCAACCGCGGCCTCCGTCACGTTTGTGTGGCGTGTGTCCGGAAACACGCGGTCGCGCGTTACGATTTTTGTAAACCGGATACTTTTGAACGCATAATGGTCCCAGCAGGCCGCGGGCTGGGGTTCTCTCTCCCTGCTCAAGGCCCGCTGCCTGTCGGAGAGTCGCTGCCAGTGGCGGTGTTCTGTAACTTATGTTACGTCTAGAGATGATGTGATGGTATATCGCGAAAATGTTTTGTACCAACATACCCTTGAAAACACTGTAGTTTCTTGCGACATGTATGATTGGGTGACATACGTCTGGTACAATGTAGCTGTCTGCAGACTAATAGTAGGCATAAAATATTTTAATTGTGGTATTATTGGCTCAGTCAAAAAAGATAATAGCTCCACGTACAAGCGAAAGCCAGTAATTTCTTCGTAAGTTGAAGGTGCGTTGAATCTCAGCAAATAGTCCAAATTTTCCCACGGTAAACAATAATCTCTAATGATGGTTTATCGTGGGAAAACTTGACTGAATGCTGAGTTTCAACGCACGTTCAGCTTACGGAAATATGACGGACTCTCTCTTGTACGTAGAACTGGTACCTATTTGACTAAGCCAGTAATATCCCCGCCATTGTAATATTTTTATGCATGATATTGGTCTGCAGACAGCTATTTTGTATCAGATGTATGTCACCTAATCATACATGTCACAAGAAACTACAGTGTTTTCAAGGGTATGTTGGTACCAAACATTTATGCGATGTACCATCATCTCTAATTACGATTAGGGCCACGATTTTGTCGCGAAAAGTTTTGCCCTACTTTGTTTCAGTGTCTCTTGTGCATATCGGCAGTTATGATTCATGGTTATTGGCAGCGTGTCTTTGTTCAGACACGTTTGTCATTTGACTGCACCAATTAGAGTAGGATTATTGAGACTCCGTACGCCTGTAATTTGCCAAACCAAGTGAGAGTAAAATCATCCTATCATAGACGATGTAGCAGGACTGCACATGTGCACATAACGCATTGAAACCAAATGTTTCAAAAAAAATTTCGCCATAAAAACGTGGCTCTAATTACGACGTGTCTCGTCCATACGATGCCGATAGAGAATTTAAGGAAATATATCCAAAAACTGTACCGCTCTGCCTCGCTGGTTAATAAAGTCGTTAATTATTTAGACCCGTAACTATTTATTTAGTTACAAAACCAACCGACAGTCCTGCATTGATCTATTCTGCTGCACATTTTTCATCAATACAATAACACTGACACTGAATCGTCCCTGAGATGTTTTTTTTTTCTGGGCTGGATTTTGTGCATGTTATGAGGCAATAGTTGTGTGCATGTTTGTGCTTGCAACACGTGGACTTTGCACAAGTCCTGATGGCAAAGTAATCCTATGGGGTACTGTAAGAGTGTGGTCAGTCGCACCTAATAATTTCATAGTAAGGAAAAGTATGCTGGCTGAATTTTTACAGTTTAAACATGTTAATAAAATATGAATCAGATACACGAGTTGGCATCATAGTTCCATTGCTAATTTGTCCGCAAGCTGTGACTGCCTGAAAATAAGATAACTGGCAATTACAATGTTATTGCCATCTGTGTTTCAGGGCGCAAATACATAAATAAAACGTGATTTTATACGCCCTCGGATCATGCAAAGCAGTGTGTCCAGAATGTGTGTGTACCTATGTTTCGGTGTACATGTTTGTCTGCGATACAGTATTACGGATGAGCTCTTTACTTTTAACTCGTCTGGAAAAAATGAAGCGTCCTGATTAGGTGTTCGATTTCTGAACTGTCCCAATAGACATGAATTGAAAGAGGTTTTAGAGTATTCTTTGTATTTCTCCCACTCCTAAACCACACACTAGGTTATGGGAAATGTAGTTCATTTGGCAGACCTAGGTCGTTCGGAATTAGTCATACGAGTGAACTATTCTTTGAATGCAGTTCCTTTGAACTATAAAGTTCACCAGCTTAAAAAGTTCCAGTCGAGATAGTGATATGTACATATTGTTGTCCTAAATCACACGAGTAAACGTCAAACGTTAATTTATTTAATGGCTTTTAAATACTTAATTTTTTTGGTCGTAATTGTTACACGGCATTTAATTCGAGCTATAACTTACTGTGCCATCATGGATTGCCGATATTCTGTTTTAACAAAACAACTTCAGAGTACATGTCTAGACACTATGTTGTTAATTCAGTCGTCATAACCTGTGCTCCTGTGCTTACGCATGTTAGGTGTGGTTGTAAATCCACCTTAATAATGACTCCGTTACTATCCAAAAGAACAATGTGCCGAAAACATTTCACAAATGTAACACACTCACTCACGGTGACGTGACATTGTTAACTCTACCACGAAAATAAATAGCTCAGCAACAAAATACTAACGACAGACGGAACTGCTTCGTTCCTGGAAGTATATAGTTAGACCAACGACAGACTGAACTGTTTCGTTCCTGGGACTATATAGTTCGTCCAACGACAGACAAAACTGGTTCGTTCCTGGAACTATACAGTTCGACCAACGACAGACGGAACTGTTTCGTTCCTGGAACTATATAGTTCGACCAACGACAGACTGAACGGTTTCGTTCCTGGAACTATATAGTTCGACAAACGACAGACGGAACTGCTTCGTTCCTGGAATTATATAGTTCGACCAACGACAGACTGAACTGTTTCGTTCCTGGGACTATATAGTTCGACCAACGACAGACGGAACTGCTTCGTTCCTGGAACTATATAGTTCGACCAACGACAGACAGAACTGCTTCGTTCCTGGAACTATATAGTTCGACCAACGACAGACGGAACTGCTTCGTTCCTGGGACTATATAATTCGGCCAACGACAAACGGAACTGTTTCGTTCCTGGAACTATATAGTTCGACCAACGAACAGACGGAACTGCTTCGTTCCTGGAACTATATAGTTCGACCAGCGACAGACGGAACACCTTCGTTCCTGGAACTATACTCACAGTTCGACCAACGACGGACGGAACTGCTTCGTTCCTGGAACTATATAGTTCGACCAACGACAGACGGAATTGCTTCGTATCTGGGACATAATGACAGACGGAACTGCTTCGTTCCTTGAACTATCAAGTTCGACAAACGATGGACGGAATTGTTTCGTTCCTGGAACTATACTTACAGTTCGACCAACGACGGACGGAACTGCTTCGTTCCTGGAACTATACTTACAGTTCGACCAACGACGGACGGAACTGCTTCGTTCCTGGAGTTATAT
>PNEQ01119840.1:47807-79904 GCA_003012365.1 Medauroidea extradentata
GACGGAACTGCTTCGTTCCTGGAACTATATAGTTCGACCAACGACGGACGGAACTGCTTTGTTCCTGGAACTATATAGTTCGGCCAACGACAGACGGAACTGTCTCGTTCCTGAAACTATATAGTTCGGCCAACGACAGACGGAACTGTCTCGTTCTTGAAACTATATAGTTAGGCCAACGACAGACTGAACTGTTTTCGTCCCTGGAACTAGACTTACAGTTCGACCAACGACAGACGGAACTGCTTCGTTCCTGGAACTATGTAGTTCGGCCAACGACAGACGGAACTGCTTTGTTCCTGTAACTATGTAGTTCGGCTAACGACAGACGTAACTGCTTTGTTCCTGTAACTATGTAGTTCGGCTAACGACAGACGTAACTGCTTTGTTCCTGTAACTATGTAGTTCGGCTAACGACAGACGTAACTGCTTCGTTCCTGGGACTATATAGTTCGGCCAACAACAGACTGAACTGTTTCGTTCCTGGAAGTATACTTACAGTTGGATCAACTACGGACGGAACTGCTTCGTTGCTGGAACTATATAGTTCGACCAACGGCAGACGGAATTGCTTCGTTCCTGGGACTATATAGTTTGGCCAACGACGGACTGAACTGTTTCGTTCCTGGAACTATACTTACTGTTCGACCAACGACGGACGGAACTGCTACGTTCCTGGAAATATATAGTTCGACCTACGACAGTCGGAACTGCTTCGTTCCTGGGACTATATAGTTCGGCCATCGACAGACTGAACTGTTTCGTTCCTGGAACTATAATTACAGTTCGATCAACGGCGGACGGAACTGCTTCATTCCTGGAACTATGTAGTTGTCCAACGACGGACGGATCTGCTTCGTTCCTGGAACTATATAGTTCGACCAAGAATGGACGGAACTGTTTCGTTCCTGGAACTACTGTATATAGTTCGACCAACGATGGACGGAACTGTTTCGTTCCTTGAACTATACTTACAGTTCGACCAACGACGGACGGATCTGCTTCGTTCCTGGAACTATATAGTTCGGCCAACGACAGACTGAACTGTTTCGTTCCTGGAACTATACTTACAGTTCGACCAACGAAGGACGGAACTGCTTCGTTCCTGGAATTATATAGTTCGACCAACGATAGACTGAACTGTTTCGTTCCTGGAACTATATAGTTCGACCAACGACAGACAGAACTGCTTCGTTCCTGGAACTATATTTCGACGAACGACAGACGGAACTGTTTCGTTCCTGGAACTATACATACAGTTCGACAAACGACAGACGGAATTGCTTCGTTCCTGGAACTATAAAGTTCGACCAACGATGGACGGAACTGTTTCGTTCCTGGAACTATATAGTTCGGCCAACGACAGACGGATCTGTTTCGTTCCTGGAACTATATAGTTCGGCCAACTACAGACGGTACTCTTTCGTTCCTGGAACTATACATACAGTTCGACCAACGACAGCTGTAACTGCTTCGTTCCTGGAATATATAGTTCGGCCGACCTATAGCTTATAATACGTAGGAAGTTCGCTGTCACGATACTTGTCCTCGCGTTCTCCCCTCTCGACTTAATCGATTTGTTCTAAAAAATAACTTATATTTGTAGACTCCTTAGTTAATCTAATTAATCCAATCCCCAAAATCTTGTTTGTGTAGTAACGGTTTGTGATAAATTGAGCACTTTCGAAGACCACCTTCTCTAGAATAATATTTAAAAAAATAATATTTGTGTGTTCAAATGTTAATTATTTAATATGGTGTAATATATTAACTTTGATTGTTAATACGATATCTTTGTTGATAGTATAAAGTGGGAAGAAACTATGAATATGTAAGAGAAGAAAAGTAACTAGTGTTTCATAAGTGCACATTTTATCGACAAACACCTATGTGTACGTCATTCATACATTGAGTGTGGTTGTGAATTCGTTTTAATAATACGATATGTGAATTATTTCTTATTGTACAGTAACTTAAGATCCCTGTGCGCAAATCAATGGTGTAAAACTTAACTAACTTTTACTAAATTATAAAACCTGCTGTACACAGTATCATATCATTGTTACAACACGACTCAGAAAATAACTGGCCCAGTGTCGGTAACGAAATTTAGGTGAGGGAGCAAGGTTTTTTATTTAAATTACTTTTTTTTTTCAATCTTAGCATTTGCAGTGAAATTTTAAATAATAAAAACATACGTTCGATTTGTTAAGTCATGGGACAAAAAACACTAAACGAACGACGCGAACTGCATCGGTCCTCGAACTGCATCGGTCCTCGAACTGCATCGGTCCCCGAACAGCATCGGTCCTCGAACAGCATCGGACCCAGAACTGCTCGATTTACTTAGTCGGTGAACTTGGCATAGCAATCTTCTTTTCTTAAGTTCGCTATATGCTTTCGTTTTTCCCTTTCAGTTATTCATACAAATTGCCACCACACGAGGGGCGAGGGGGTATTGGGGAGCAGAAAAAGGAGCGAGAACAAAAAAAAAATGTTTTAGTTATGCAGAGAGGGTGCAAACAACTATAATAGCAACCGTCGCGCGTGGCGGTGAGAGAATATTGGCACATGCGCAGTGACTCTTTTGTACTGTGTATTGTAAACACAAGTGAGACGTAATAACAGTTCCTTTTCGCGCGAAAGAACTAGTTCCGTAGTTCGCTTAAGGGACTAGTTAAAGAACTGGTAGTTCAGGAACTGCCTATTCCTAGTTGACAAACTGGATATATTCTGGATATCTTAGACGTCTGTGCACTAGGTAGCTGAGGCAGCTACGGGTATGAGACATTCTAGCTGAATGCCTTATTATAGGACTTTCTCTGGATCGTGCCCGAGGAGGCCATTCAATGCAGCTCCAAGGTCAGGGGTAAAAAAACCGGTTGACCTGTCAGACCGGAAGACAACTGCAGCCGAGGTCGAGATGCAGAATGCAGACAGAGAACTCAACAGTCCAAGTACTATCTATCGCGTCACGGCGTCACGGCAGTGTTTCCACAATTACGATAATTGTGCATAGGGGACCAAGATATATTCCATTCTTGTCCACACAATGCATGAATTTATACCCGATAAAAATTTAGGTGCAATTACTGATAGGTACCAAGAAGTATTTATAGAACAGTTAATTTGCAATGCCTTGTTACATTAATGTTTCGGCTACGGACACACGCCGTGTGTATCTGTGCATGTTGCCTGCGTGCTCTCTTTCTTTTCTCTCTCTCGTTCTTTTCTTTTTTCTCTCGCTCTGTTTGTATCTTTCATTCTAAACTAATCTTCGGGAGGTGACGCCTCATTTAAAAGGGAAGTAAAAATTATATGGGACACTTTCTAACCATGTGAATATTTAAGGAGGTATGAGGCCTCGAATAAAATGTAGTTTAAAAATAGTATTTTGGCCAAACATCGAATGAAGGTTTGGGGTTACGTTACGATTCTGTGGGAGATGTTAAGTGATACTGAGGTATTTTAACGAAAATGTTAAGTAATATTTAACTGATGATTTACGCATGTGTTTTAGAAGAATTGTGTTTCATGTTATAACGTAACTTGGCGAGGAAATAAATAATTTTATATGAAAACTATGAAAGCAAAAATTATTCATTGTAGTTAAAAACCAGTCACAATACCGTTCTATAAAACAAACCATAACACGTACAAATATATAAATTATTAAAATAATTAAAATGTTTGGTTCACTCTCCCCATAATTTATACAGTATATATATATATATATATATATATATATATATATATATATATATATATATATATATATATATATATATATATATATATATAATTTTTGTAGGTAAGCATATTTTTGGAGTAAAACACCTCGGTATCTCAACTGGTTAGATAAATATAATATTTTTGTAGGTAAGCATATTTTTGGAGTAAAACACCTCGGTATCTCAACTGGTTAGATAAATATAATTTGCTAATAATCGAAAACAAATTTAACTCATTTCAACCTTTGAGGGATTTAATTACGAAAAATGTTTCACATTTTAGGCATTTGTATGAAAATAAAACTGAAGTGAAAATACAGTTCACCCCTATACAGCCCTAAAAGGTCGAATAAAATTTTTTTTTGTAATGATGTACTCTCGGATATTTACGAAACCATCTTCGTAAAGCGAAAATCAACTGTTTATCTCGATGGGTTCGATAGATATCGAGGATTTATCATAAACACATTTCACTTCTTTTCACTCTCTAAGAAAACACATTTCGAAAAACCCTTAGCATAACATTCTGGACTATTTATGGGTGTCCAGTAGACGTGACAAACACGACGATCGCTGGATTCAAAATACGTCGATGATTCACTAAAAATAATTTTCAATCATTTTAACAACTTTTCTCCTACTTAGGTGTCAAGTTTCGAAAAATTGCGAAATCACTGTTAATTCATTGCAGTAAGCTTCATTCTTAAGCAAAAGTCACCTCGCTATCTAAAAGATCGATTGGGCCGATATCGATTTTGAATCGATAAACCATTTTTACAGCTTTTTTTTTTAACCTATTTGCGTTCGAATATAGAAAAATTCAGTAATGGTATTTTGGACATTTACGTAAGCGTCATTATGAAGTGAAGTGTACTTCGATATCTCGAGTGGTTCGATTGATATGGAGGAAAAATCGATAGCACATTTAACATATTTTCACCCGTTTATAGTATAGAATCTCGAAACAGATTACAATCCCATATTAGACGTTTGTATATGTATACAATTGAAGTAGAAATCACGAAGATAACACACACGCGGTTCGAGCTGTGTAAACGATTCATTAAAGACATTTTTTTACCCCTTTTCACTTCTTGCGAGTCGAATTTCGAGAAATCCTTAAGCTACCTTTTGGTAGCCATCACTTTCAAGAAAAAATCGACTCTGTATCTTGGAAATTTTTCTAGATATATAGAAATCATTGTAAACATATTGCATGTGTTTTTCCCCCATAGTCGAATATCGAAAAATCCTGAAATTGCTGTGTATGTATTTTTATGAACGTGCAATTACAACAAAAATTACGACAGCCCGCCTGGTTCGAGCTATATCGACGATTCATTGAAAACGCATTTCACACTTAGGGGTCGAATTTGTAAATATTCCCTTCATAGTGCTCGCCTACGCCCTGATGGGTACCCACCCTAAAATATTCACGTTTCTAGGTCCAGCGATTTGGGTTGTGGTTTAATATGTCAGTCAGTGAACCATTTTATATAGAATGATTAGGCCTACGAAACGTGATAATTGAACTGCAATCAGAACAAATCAAGCAATTTCGTGCATTTTTTTACTCTTCCATTTTTAGTTGCTTTTTTTTTTTTTTTTTTTTTTTTTTTTTTTTTTTTTTTTTTTTTTTTTTTTTTTTTTTTTTTTTTTTTTTTTTTTTTTTTACTTAAACATCTAAGTGCAGCCTACGTCCTTTTGACAAGGTTTATTTTTTAATGTAAACGCAATAAGGCACGAAACAATGTGTAATATATATATTGTCTCTATTTTATTACAGTTCGTGAATTGAAACATCCTGTAATTTTTTGTATTTTAGAACGAGTATGAGTATGTGTGTACTAGGTTCAAATGAAACGTCAAGTACCTATTTGTAGGGCCACGATTTTGTCGTGAAAAGAATTTTGCCCCACTTTGTTTCAGTGTGTCACGTGCACATCGGTAGCTTTGCGTCATGGTTATTGCCAGCGTGTCTTTGTTCAGACACATCTCTCATTTGACTGCACCAATCAGAATAAGATTATTGTGACTCCGTACGTCTGTCATTTGCCAAGGCAAGTGAATGTAAAATCATCCAATCACAGACAATGTAGCAGAGCTGCAGGTGTGCACATGACGCTTTGAAACCAAATGTTACAAAAATCTTTTCGCTATAAAATCGTGGCTCTACCTATTTGTGATCTTGACAATGGTGGAATGTGTTACAGGCATATACTTCCCAGAAATTGTGTGCATACAGGAATATCATCCATTAGACAGAATAACTTTGCAAGGTGATTTGCCACAAAACACGACAGAATCAAATATGACTTTCGCCCAACAGTTGTGAAAACCAAGTCGCCATAAAGTGTAATGGAACAACGATTTTATTTAAGATAATTTAACATTATTGAAGTTGAGACGATGCGTGCTTAGTTTGTGGCACTGCAGGGTGCAGATTTTCTAAGTATACTAGACAACCTCCTTCGGTGTAGATTGTCTTCGTGAGTCACCACTGCAAGCTTTTCGGTAGAATGCTGAACCGTCCTTAGTATACACTTTAAAAATTTTTGTAAACCCAATGTTCAAAGAAATTCCTTGTAAAACTATAATTGTTGTCTTTGTAAAAAAAATACGAAGTATATGTTTGTAAAATTGTACTAGCAACAACTGTTGTACTTGCAACAAGGAAAAAATTAAATTTCAAATACTCATTTAGTTTTAATAATGACACCTAACTCATATATTAAAAAAAAATTTAAATAAATGTTAAATGAAATTATTTTGAAAATAAAAAGTTTCACGGAGGCGCTCGCTTTCGAACCCGTATCCCCGTGCATAGTTTCTACGTATCTTTCTCCTACACCACCTTGACTTCCGTGCTGTATGCTTTTTCACATATACTCAATGTACGGTAGGTTCTGTATTAATCTTATCTTTTAATTTTTTTTTAATATGCACTCATGATGAAAATTCACTTTATTACAGAAAATGCGCTACAAAATATGTGATTTTGTATAACTATGTAATTTCCGCGAAACTGTAATTTTGGAAGACTAAACATTTTTCCTGTTTTTTTTTACAAAGAAAATCGTTGTAACTATACAAATAAATAATTTTAAAAGGAAATTTTTTGTACATTTACAAAATTATTTAAAACTACAAAGAAACGCCTTTTCATTTTTACAAAAAGAATAATTAGGACAGGAACTGATGGTATAAGTGCAAGGAATTCCTTTATAGCGTAGCAAACTTAATCTTTGTAACTTTACAAACGAATGATTTGACAAAGAAAACCATTATACTTTTACAAGTATTGGAAACAGTACATATAAAATCTTTGTACATTTTATAATTTTTTTTGAGTGAAGAAGAACACGTTCTCTTACACACACCACACATTATACCGGTTGTTAATAAATGTAATGTTCACAATGCACAAACAGTATATTTCGACCATTTGTAATTATACAAAATCCGTATATATTTATATCCGCGTAAGTATTTTATATAATTTCTGTTAATATTAGTGGCGTACAGTGCTTGAACTATCTGTTGCGACCATACGCGTAGGAACGGACAGGTTGCACATACGTCTTATGTAACCTGTCCTGTCGCAACACATTGTTCTCAGTAGTGTGTGGCTTTGGTATTACAATTGGTCGGTAGAAATTGTTTGTTGTATTTGGCCACCGAATTTTCAAACACCTCTGTTTTATTTAGGATGTTATTTTTTCTGTTCAGACTTTCCGACATGAGAAGACTATTAGTTAATTTTAATGGTCGTCACGTATCGTAAACAGAGTTCAATAGAGACGGCTACACACAACTTTACACAATGACAAGAACTGGTAAAGGAATCAGTCATGGCCTGTGTTACGAAATCATCCCAGTATTTGCCTGAAGCACTTTTTGGGAACAATGGAAACCCGAAATCATGATAGTAGGAGCCCGGAATCGAAAGCGGGCCCTCCCGAACTCACGTCCCACGTGTTATCGATTCACGCGTTACAAAATAATATTTTAATGAGCAATGTATAGTGTCAGGTATCAGTTGAAAATATGTTGTAAGGTTACGTGTAATCGTGATAAATACTCATTAAGAAAAGTAAGATTGCTGTAAGGTGTTGGTCTAAGACATTTCGATCAAGGGCAACTGTATGTAATCGATAGCTTTGAGGTTGGAGGTAATGTTTTAGAAACATTTTTTTAATACGTAAGTGGCTCGAACCTCTTGATGTATTAGGCCTATTAGTCAATCCTTTAATGAATTATTCGTGTAATGAACCAATCGAAATGGAAAGGACTGTACTTGGAAGTGAGAGTTGGCCGGACCAGTGCTGCCCTGGGAAACGTTCACGGTGCAAGGTCACCCAGTCTAACTACGCAGCGACCCATACTGTAGTCATTATAAGCTCTGCTACTTTCACTAAGCAACGGCAACAGTTCAAACGCTGGGGGCGTGATTTCTGCAGGCATAGTGGCCAGAAATAATTAGAGGCGTGTATACAGTATTACTGAGCGTGTGCTTCCCGAGTCTGAATAATAGAAACTGTTCATTAAGTGTCGTGTACATTTCACGAATCAGTCTCCTTGACGGACATACAGCTTCTAGTCATATACAGATAC
The DNA here is from genome assembly GCA_003012365.1 of Medauroidea extradentata. NCBI lineage: Eukaryota > Metazoa > Arthropoda > Insecta > Phasmatodea > Phasmatidae > Medauroidea > Medauroidea extradentata. Next base: position 56,153 of record PNEQ01119840.1, read on the forward strand.
ACTCCTCGGTCACGTTTATAAGAAACTTAGCATATCCTCGATAAACCCTTTTATAAAATAAATAACTCTTGAAAATATCCGTGCTAATAACTTACAGTCAAGGTAAGAGGTCTTAGTGCTGGGGGAGATGTGAGGTGTGTATATGGAGGAACGACGGAATGTAACTGCCCTGCAAGCTGTAGAAGTATTTAATACTGAATTAAATGCAACATTTTTGCGTAAACAAATATGCTTATATTCATTGCCGAACGAGTTTTAATTTATGGGTAATGTTCATTTTTTATTACCAGTAAGGTTTACAATTAAATTTGTCTGGGCTATATTAGCTGCAATGCAGTTAAAACCACGGTCGTAGAAGAACAGGTCTGGACACTCGCCTATCTAACAATGTATTTTGCTTGACCCCCTTGTTGTTTGGCTGTAGTTCGTCAAGTTACCGAGAATGTCGTACTTTTTGGCGCTGTTTTTCGGGCGGTCGGACTCGAACTCCGTCCACTTTTTTCCATTGTTAAATTTATAAAGTAAATAAAGATTGCTGGAGCCTTTTCTTAAATTTGTGAGCGAAGAAAGTATTTCATAAATTGATAAAAATTACGTTTTGATAAATTGTTTATTTTAGCGGAAAGGAAGTGGGCGGAGTTTAGTCCGACCGCCGTAACATCAGCGCCAATAAAACACAATATTCTCGGTAACTTGGCGAACTACAGCCAAACAACAAGGGGGTCAAGTTTCCAGGCGAGTGTCCAGACATGTTCTTCTACGACCGTGGTTAAAACAATACTTTGCTGTTCGTACACAAAACCATCGTGTAAGTCGGCAGTGATTTTATGAATACTGAATTTTACGAGACAGCGATTTTATGAGGCCACCGAAATATCCCGAGTAAAGCCGCCAACCAGGGGTGACGTCCGCTACATTTCCCACGCGCCGAAATTAGGGAATGAAACCCGAGTCGATTAGTCTGACCACATCATCATCTTGGTATTTTGTCAATTGTAACTAGGGGTAGCTGATTATTAAAAAAAAAAAAAAAAAAAAAATATTTGATAGGCTTTTGGACTGTTTTGTTTTTGTTTGATGAAAGCTAAAGCAGCAATCCATTGACTCAAGTCATAAACACAAATAACAAATAATGTACGTGTTTCTTGATCATGTGAAACATTATTGGTGGAGAACTGAAAAATTCGCGTTTTCATTTGGGCTCAAGCTACAATTCCAACAACTGTAAGTTTGTGTCACTTTCGCAATTGGCCTTAAACTTATTTGACACCTCTTGAAAGTATCTGAGCCAATAATTAAAAGTGTAACTTGTACAGACCTGTATCATTTTAACAGCGAGCAGTTACTGAACATCTGCTGTCTGCTTCAGTTCTCAAATATTCTTGCAGGCTAACCTACAGGTCAGCAAAACCCGCGAATATTTCCGGTCTCTAATTATTTGCGATCGTTAGGGATGGCGATTTATTGCGGGAAAAGTCGACTGTTTGCTATGCTTCAGTGTAATGTATTCATTTCCGACGCTTTTCTTTCGTTGCTAGTGGGTCTCTATTTCACTGGGCCAATGATTATTCTAGTGTGCTACGACTGAACGTCTTGTTTCGTCTGTAAACACAACCATCGTTCAATCATACAAGGCGTAGGACTCAACACTGATTTGAAGAATACGCTGGTAGAAAACATTCTCGCGGTTTTCCTCCATTCGTAATCATCGTTACTGATCAAAATTGCCTGTATTACTTTACATAAGCAAGCGTGGTACTTGCACCTTTGAATCTCGTACTTAATGTGAAATATGTACCCCTTAACAGAACATTGGCAGTGTTTCTTATCAAATGACTATTCTGAATAACTGTATGTAAAATGACATCTTTACTCGAGTATTTTAGTTCTTGTGGCTGGTAAACAATAACTGTTGAGAAATACTTTTTTGGTAAAATTTTACTTCCCTGGAAAACTGCATTTTATCGAAAATCAGAATGGTTAATTCAAAATTGTATTTGAGTTTTGGTTGAGCAGTTGTGTAGTAAGAAGTTACCACATTTTCTGCTGTTTCAACTACCGACTGCCCAGAGGGTTTTCTCGTTGTTGCTGTGTGTTGATTACTAAACTCCCTCCTTATATATATATATATATATATATATATATATATATATATATATATATATATATATATCGATGATCCAGTTCAAAAAGAAAACAACTCAAAAAATTGCATTTTTGAGTTTGGCTCACCAACGCGTGGACAGAATTGCAATATACTCAGTTGAAAAGAAAAAGTAACACGTAAATTCACATGTTTTTGATAACGTGGCACTTTATTGTGATAGCCAGTGAAGAGCTAGAAATTGTATTTATTTTATTTTGAAGTGTGATAATTTCAGCAAAGGTAGACCATAAACGTTTTAAACACCTTAATTAGTTGCCCCTATACTTTTGCTTAAAATGAACTTCGACCAAATATTTTAATCAACAGGTTTTTTTTTTCGACTAAACAGAGATCTTTCGATATGCATTTCACTCAAAACTGGGAATTTTGAGTTTCCCTTTTCAACTGGCCCACCGATATGTGGTATGTAGAAAGAATAACACTGGTTTGTTTAAAAATAAATGCGAATAATACTAAAATTGAAAAGTTGCCGTTTGATAGGGAAGTAAAACACCTCCGTTTTTCCGCGGACATTAATATTAAAGCTAATGCTGAATATGTTAGGTGTTTGCTTTTGGACCATTCTTAGTGGCGGTGTGGCTGCATGTTTACTGCTATATGCGTAGAACGTCCCAACCAACCTTAGATTATTTCAGTATAGGCCTTAATGGCGCGTACTGTTGACAGATCAGCCCTCCCGTTTAGTAACCGTGTCCCTCATGATCAAGGAAATAGCTCCGGGGGATGTTTGGTGCAGAAGATGCGAGTCGTCAACTGTGCCTAGTCCAGCCTTCCCTCCACCCCTGCCACCAACACAACCTGTAATGGGGTGTGATGCGAATATATAGCCTCTCGCACTCAAGTCCATCTCCACCTCCTCGTGGTCAGGGCTGGTAACTTAGTGCTTGCACTACGGCTAACGGAGTGAGGACGAAGACCGGGCAAGTGGTGCCCCCCCCCCCCCATGTGCACAAGGGGTAGATCCACGGCGGGGTTGTCTTAGGCCATGCTTCCAGAAGCTGGAACGGATGCCCCAGCCTGCTGTGCAACCTACGAACAGATTGCATGTCCCAACCGAGGCACGCACAAGTGTCCTGCGTAGCGGATCTCGAGCAATGTTGATCTGGAGAAGGGGTTCTGGAGCCCTGGAAGTTGGACACCTGCTCGGGTGAAAACTCGGATGCATGGTATTTCGCAGGTACTCAGGGGATCGGTGTGAAGCCCCAGCGTAAGCTGAGCCGATCACGGGTTGGACTGAGTGGTAGTGGTATAACTCCCGCTAGGGAGTAGACTTGGGGTTCGCCCTGGGTCTTGGTGTGGTCCGTCTTACTGGACTCGCCCACGAAGCGGTTTCGTAGAGGAGGATAGCCTCGCCTTCAGCAAGGTAGATGCCTCCAGTAAACCTGGAGGTATTCTGTTGCTAGGTGAGTGGGTTTTCACTACCCACCACCGCGATTGGAAGGAGCGTATCTCCCTCTGATAGTGGTATTCAACTACTCTATCTTTCACCAGTTTTATGGCTATGACTGCTCTGGCCACAAATGTCTGCCCCGGGGTGGGTGGCATCCCCCCGGTATGTAAGATCTGTAAGTTGTCTCCTGTTAAGCCTTAGGGATCAGGTACAGGAGGGCAGTATCTGCCACAAGTGACAGCGATGTCCAAAACATGTTGACAGATCACCTCTGCGTTAAGAAGTTCAGGAGGTGTATTGCTTCAAAGTTTGGAGTACTAGAATATTATATTTTACATGTTTTAAAATTATACCATTCTAATTGGTGTAATATTCCGCTTCAAAATATGTATCTAATCATTCTTATATTATTTTAAAGAAAACAGTTTATATACTACCCTTGATATGCCTTTTAATCATTGTAACTACTCCTGACAAAACGTGAGATTTCGTCTATAGGTCTAGCGTCTGTCTGAAGACAAGAATGTGGTTGGGGTAATGGTGATGATGCTCATGATGAAATCTACGATGGAAAACCGAATGTCGTGTTGAAATTATTTTTTGTCATTAACGTTTGTTAAAGTTACGTTTATAGTGGGTGGAATTTTATGAAACCATAGAGTATAAACGTTTGTCGTGATAACGTAAGGTCCCTCATTTCAACTACTTTAGTGACTTACTTTTTAAGTCTAAACGAGAGTGGATATCAGAAATTGGTCTTCAGTATTGATTAAATTCGTCTTACTATGATTATATTGTTCTTTCAAGACAAAAACATGAACCTGGAGCTAATTATACACTTAAAGGCGTTTTTGCCAATGAACTAATTAGCCGAAACCAGGTAGTTTTTTGTCTCAGAAAATTAGTAAAAATCCTGCGAGTTGGACGACAGATTTTTTTTGTATTTGCTCTAGTTTAAACTTGTTGGTGGATTTATTTATTTATTGCATCCTGTTGACCACATTTAAACTACACACACAGTATAACAACAATTACTTGTGCATATTTGCAGTACAGGATATGTCTTATAAAAAAAACACCTTGAACTATTAAACATTTTTACACACAGCACAATTCACTGTGCTCATATTAAAAATACGTAAATATTACAATATTATAGGTTAATAAATGTAAGATTTACAAATAAACATACAGATCAAAGACATTCATTAACTGAATAAAATTATCTACCCATTTTAATATTCACTTTCGAGAATAACTCTCAAATTTTGTTTAAATTCTTTGCAGTTAGATTTTAAAAAAATGTCCATTATTTATTATATTAGCTAACACCCACTTGTTTAATGAATAACTGCGTTATTGTAACATACTCTTAAATTTTTTGTTCGAATTTTGTAGTTTTAAGTCTCAAAGGAGTTTTAAAGAACATTAACATTACATAAAATTCTCGCGTTTTTTTTTTTAAATCTAAAAATTTTTAGCGTGAATAGATCTCACCCAGAATATGTCATATCTTAGAAAAAAGTCGAAAGAAAAGAATAATAGATCATTTTCAGGTTCATGTAATTTAAAACCGTCTTCAAGTGTCTAAGATAGAAACATATTGTTATGAACTTTTTGTTTATCGTATTTATATGTTCTAGCCAATTCAACGTATATGGGAAAATACCTAGACATTTTGTTTTATATTTCCTATAAATATTTTATTTAGTTTATTTTAATATTTGTTTGATCCAAATGTTTACCCCTGTTGTTCTTTAAAATGAAATTTATACACTTTGTTGTTAAGGGAAATTTAATATTAATACCGTTCCAATATAAATAATAACTATCGCACACGCATCAGTAATTATCGATGTTGGCCTTATATTTATTTAGGAAAATTTTGTTTGCTTTTAATTTTAAGTTTTGACTATGCATGTTAGCTAAAGGTACCATGTTGCTGTTGTTTCTTCCTAAAAGCGTAAATATTTTTCAGCGATTCATTACTTGTTGGAAATATAATATTATATATTACATATTATATTTACTTGAAACCTAAAATGATAATATGAAAGCAATAAAAAATTAAAAAAAAATTGTTGCAACCATTTGTCGGCCTGTAATTAGGCCTATTCCTAAAATACACTTATTTCTTAAATAAGAATATACAATTTGCACAAAAAGTTATTAAACAAAAGTAAAAAAAAATAATAAAAGATACCGCAGTGTTTTCATTTATTTCTTGACAATTTGCATAGAAAGTTATTAAACAAAAAGTAATATATATATATATATATATATATATATATATATATATATATATACCGTAGTGTTTCGAACCTACACAGCTTAAGTGGGCGTGGTACATAGTTCTACGCTGAAAAATCATTAATCTATAACTGTAAGTTCCTTGAAGCCAATTTGCGAAAATCAAACAATAGCAATCCTAGACAATAGTTGTAGCCAACGTTTCAAACAAAATTATTTCCAGTGTTACAAACTTCTGAGGCACAATCTCTGACGCCGAAACCACGTGCATTTAACTGCGGCGCTAGAGATCATGCGTAACGAATTATTAATTTTGTATAAATATTTACTCATAAATTTGGCAAATACCATTATATAGGATTGTCATTGAGTATTTTATTCATATTGGCTTCGAAAAACTCGTAGAAATCAATTGATGTTTTTAGCGTTGAGTTCTACAACTGAGATCTACACTTTTTGAAAGTCAATATATAAAAACTGCAAAACATCAGTCCTTGATAAATTATATTTGCCGACTTTATGAGCTAACATTTATCTAGAATGATGTATTTGTTAAGAGTTATCTCTTTCGCCGCAATTAAGTGTACGAGATTTCAGCGTCAGAGATTGTTCTTCAGTTAGACATTTATCGAGAAAAATTTTTGCTCAAAAAGTTGGCGAAAACTGTTGTTTTGGATTGCTGTTTTTTGGATTTTTGCAAATTGGCTTCCAGAAACCTACAATTCTGAGCTGACGCTTTAAGCGTTGAATTATATGCCACGGACTCTTAAATCGTTGAGTCACAAGCCAGATGCTGTAACCACCAGGTGTCCCAAGTAGCCTCAGACTGTGGTAATTATTGCTGCTTGTTTCGTGTGTTCGCAAGTTTTTTAATGCTCCTCCAGGAGGTTATAATATGAAATTCTGCGCGACAAAAGTCTGGAACAAAGTTGATCTGAATTGCAAGTTGGTTCAGTTGAGACGGTGTATTGGGGGTTTGTAAAGAGCTAGAACGTCCAGCACAGGTCGCGTACACCGAGTCTCTTATCAGCAGCGCACTTGAGACCAGGAAGTTTTTGTTTGTTCGATAACAGACTTCTGGCTGGTCACTAGACCCGTACAATTGTTGCAGCAGTCAAGCTGGTGTTGAATACGTGCGCGAGTGCTTTGTTCCGAGCGACGCGTGTGAATGTGCAGGCGTTGCAGTACGACTCTCCGGGTGGCTTACTGTTTCTGACTATTGAGTGTGTACAATCTGACTGACGTAAGTATGTTATCTGGATATTGACGGTCTTCTTCGCTAATGGAATACTTCAAGTTCCATCATAAGTTATTTTTCAGTGTATTAAAACGGGACAAGCTAATGACATTTTAAACGCATTTCTATAGTATGACATTCTGATTGCATTCATATTTTATTATTGTTTTAGTAGTGTTTAAAAATTCAGAGTGAATATGTGTACGTATTCAATGTGCTTAAAAAGTGTGTGTGTGTGTCTATATATATATATATATATATATATATATATATATATATATATACACACACACACACACACACACACACACACACACACACACACACACACTTATTAATTTATTGTGAGATATTGTTAATACTTTTTAAAGTCATGTCACACTTTTCAAATTTTTCACTCCAATCGCTTCTAATAAAGTTCGTCAAAAAATGTTGGATGGTAGTGACGTCAAACGTCAATATTTCGGCCATATTTGTTGGAGGAAGGTTGATGACTTTCGTCTTAGTTCAGTATTTGCGAACTGGACTGGTTCAAAAATTTCTTGGGTGTTGGATGCCTGAACTAATCACAGTCATGCGCTTTGCGAACTGAAATATCCATTTGTGCGCAATGTTGAGTTGAATCGAAAATATTACTGTAGTGTTAAAGACAAAGGAATCCAATGTAGCTTAAATTAATCGACGAGCTGTTAACGCTGTGTACTTAATAAATAGCATGCTAATATTTGAAATGTTGGCCTACCGAGTCCGTGCATTTGTAATTAAAATAGCCTACATAAAATTAAAACAAAAAAATAGAAAATATTGTTATTTGAAATATTACAGAACAGTTACACTTTTGTTCTTTCGTGAAGTTTTTCTGCTAATCAATTTATTTTGCATCATTTACATCCTGAATGCCCTTAAATTGAAATATGTACCAAATTTTACATTTATTCTAAAACAGAACCAAACATACAGTTACGAGTCCCGACAAAATTTGACAGTGTGACATGTATTCAGATATATTTGATGGTAACCGGCCAACTTTATTTGACGGTAAAACTGAGACTACATTTCGTCAAGTATTCGGCTTCCAAGTAAAATATACTTGGGAGACAACAATTTTACAGTGTGACAGGGCCTTTATGGAATCGTATATTTTGAAATTATTTATTAAGACGCTTCAAGTATTCCTGAAGACGTATCAACATTTTTGACATTTCTTGCGCTAAATGTTCCACTGCTACCTATTTACATTCTTAGTTAATACAGTACTTCCGTAATATCTGACACAATCTTGTAGAGAAAATACTGGGTTATATTCGGAAATCAACTGCCACGAACCGAACTTTTTGTAACGATCGTTTGAAGGGAAAGTTCCAAATTCCAAGGAGCGATTCAGGTGAAGTGGTAGACGTGGGAAGTGTCATAAAAATTAAAAATAAATAAATAATTGGCACATTTAAAGGTAAACGTTGTATTGAAACGCTATTGAACTTGATTAAAGACTTCACAAAAAGTTTTTTATATAGTAGTATTGAGCTTGAGAAAGTCGTTTAAGGTCAAATATATTAGTTTCATTTCCTGTATCCTGTCCCAGAACTTGATGTCCACACTTCTTTTGAGAATAGCAATGGTATTTTCGTATGAAATTATATAGCCTATAGATTGTCACTGAATAACATTTAAAGCTCCTCGTCACGTTACAGGAGATGCCAAGACGAATAAAATGGTATAGTACACTTAGTCCCGGACCACACATTGCGGTTCTGCCGCTGCGTTTCCGCCGCAGCAGTAGAACACATTGGTTTAAATGGTAGGGGCCACACAGTGCGGCAGGCACGCGCTGCGCCGAAACCGACCGCAGCATGCTACTACTACCGCTCTGCCGCAACTCGAGAACAACAGCTGTAGTTCAATTGGAGCGACCACACAGTGCGGTGCTGCCGCAGTTCGCTGAAATGTTTGACGTCGGTAAGTTCATACAATGTGTGCAAGAATATCCTGTTCTGTGGGAGGAATCGAATAAGGATTACAAGGACAAGCACTGCAAAGCAAGACAATGGGATTGTGTTGGGAGAGCAATGTTTGAGAATTGGGACGAGAAGATTGAAATTGAACGAAGGGAACAAGGTAAAAAAAAAAAAAAATTAATATTTTATGTTATTATTTACAATAAAATTTTTATCCGCTATTACTCACTTTAATGCTGTAGACGACTTAACTAATGTAACACAAATATTTTGCTACGAAAATTAATGTCATTTTGTACATTGTTGCCGATTTCGTTGGACAATTGTGTTTGTTTCATAAAAATACTCGATTTATTGTTTATGAAGTGTCATCCCAATCCGGCTTCAGTATGTAACATGTCTAACAATACAGTTTTGACATAAACTAGTCTACCACGTATGATGGCTTTGAAAAGGCACAGCACTAACGCCCATAAAGTAGTCAGCAAAAATGTCCCGCACTTCACTTCCAGTAGCTCGTTCAGCTGGTCCGAATTCGTTGACATCCATGAAAGGAAACGTCTCTGCATCGTCGTAGTTTATGCCGTCCCGTTTCCTAACAAAATTGTGTAGTATGCAGGCTGCCTTAATAATAATGTCAACAATATCCGGACCAACAAGAATTGGGGTGTGAAACACACGCCACTTGTTGGCCAGTATCACAAACGCACACTCAACGGAACGCCTGCACCTGGAGAGTCTGTAATTAAAAACTCTTCTGCGTGACGTTAGACCACGAGCTGGAAATGGCCGTAGGAGATTATTTTGTATGCAATTTGAAAGCTTCGTCTCCAACAATTACATAGGGCTGGGGGTATTCGTCTGTACCTGGTAAACACCAAGGTGCTGGCAAATTTAAAGTTCCTGAGTATAGTTTCTTTCCAAAAGGACTGTCCCGAAGCACTGTTTAATCGCCTTCCTTCCCGTAGGCACCAACATCAATCGCTATGAAACGTAGATTAGCAACCACAACAGCCATCAACACGACAGAAAAAAAAAAAAAACTTGCAGTTATGGAATAGTCAGCATTTTTTGGGTTCCTACACCTGATGTGCTTGCCATTTTATCTGCACATGCTTCAAATAAAAAATAGTTGCCTTGCTTCATTAGCAGGTGAAAATTAATTGTTATGCAAGTAATAGTTTTGTGTGTTGTGCAACAATCCTGAAATAAAATCAAAGCCAGATCGTTTAAATGTTACGTTTGTCGTTAACGACCTATATAACAACTACCTTTATTGTACTATATGTTATAGGTTCATGACCTCTATATATCGGCCTACATTATTATTTTATCCTTAAATTATGGATGTAAAAATTTATAGTGTGTGTAATATTTTGATGAATGTAGCCTACATTTGTAACTTGTGTATTGCTACCCATATATTAAATTAAGTATTGTTTAACTTTCTTAAGGTGACTGTCAATCTTTCTTCTGCCCTAACAGCACATCTCCAATATGTGTCTTGTTTCGTAACGCAGAGCCGCACAAGTTCTAACAACTCATCGAAAGAAGAAATCGACATCCGATAATACTCAAAAAATTTGGTCTTGTATTTCTGTACATTGCTAAAAAAAAGTTTGAAATCTTTCACATGCCTCGCTATCTATATGAAACGGATTTACCCAATGTCTTCTTTTCACTGGCTCTTTAAGAAGACCGGCACCTTCTAATGCACATACGTATTGCAGTTTTGATAACATCGCTCTTTATTCACAGCAGAGAGACAAGTTTCGATGTTCGGCACTCGGTAGCTCAACAATGAATGAAGACAGGGATTGAGCATTTCTGCGGTTCTGCCGCACAGTGTAGTCCAGGAGCAGATGTGCGGCAGAAACGCAGCGGTTCCGCCGCTGCGGCGAAAACGCAATGTGTGGTCCTAGCCTTAAGGGCGCAGAAGCGTTGCGGTCACATCTCTTCAAGGCGATTCCAGTCTGATGTCCTGTCGGGGTCACTCCCAGGATCTCACATGAAGGACTCGTGTGTGTGGTGATACCAAAGGTAGACGGGATATTGCGGGAAGCTGCAGTTTCCTCTGTCCTTTCATTCCGAGCGAGCTACATGATCATCTCAGACACTCTCGTGCATTTATCTCGCTACATAGACACCTAACGTAGGCCTACAAGTGTTGCCGTCAAGTTGACAAAGTTGCTTCTTAAGGCGCGGTCTACCGCAATTTTCATCGCCATTTTTTTTATTGGTACCAGATATTTTTTTCTTATTTTAGGCACACAATGTAACTAACTTTAGCTCTTATGAAATGTTTTTATCTCTCATAGTTTTCGCGTAATGGCTTGTTTAAGTCATATTTTACATGTTTCCATTTTAACGACCACACTAAAACCAACTGATACACCAAACTGAATTAAAATCACTATGGATAAAGACATTGCAGGCTACAATGACATGCTCATAAAATTAAAGAATAAACATTATTTAAATAAAAAAAATGCTGAAACTGAAAATAAAAATTTTAAAAATGCAATATTTTTTTTTAATGCATATAATTTTTATTCTTTAATTTTATGAGCATGTCATTGTAGCCTGCTATGTCTTCATCCACTGAGATTTTTTTCAGTTTGGTATATCAGTTGGTTTTAGTGTGGTCGTTAAAACGGAAACATGCAAAATATGACTTTAACAAGCCATTAAGCGAAAACTATGAGAGATACAAAAATTTCATAAGAGCCAAATTTAGTCACATTTTGTGTCTAAAATAAGAAAAAAATATGTACAAATAAAAAAATTAAATAATGATGGTGAAAATTGCTGTAGACCGCGCCCTTAAGAGGACTACGCACCTAATATAATTTCCCGCGTTTGATGCGAGGAAACAGTGAAGCGATAATGTTCAGCTTTCCACACTCGACGATAACATCGCTTATATTCGCGGTGCGCCAAACTGGCGTGCAGTTCATTTTCCTACTACTCTTTTTACTATGGGACTTTAACCGACGACTCTACAATTTTATTTGTGGTTTTTAATAAAGTCCAACGCATGCTTCCAACGTTATTATTATTATTATTATTATTCATTTTTTTAATCCTGTCATAGATGTTTAAGAAATCAGTTTTTAGCCATTTTGAGGGGCCCCAAAAACATGTTTCTAATAAACATGTTGTAGTTTTCAAATGTTAGAAGCCTAGTTTTAACCTGTGTTATTTTCGTAGATAAACATATTGTGAATGAGTTATCTGTTTCGCGTAGAAAAGAATAGGCGCGGCACGCTGCAACAACGTTTATACGTGCCAAGAGAGCAGATCAAGTGAATGCTACATACTTCGTGAACTGCGTCTGTTTTTTTTATACGCAGCTTGCGAACCTCAAAAACCATAATTTGAGAGTCAATGTACAGGTACTTCCCATCCTCTACGACCCTTAGTGTATAATCTAATTTTATTTGTCTTCGAATCCCCTATGACATGAGAAAGAGCTTTAAACATTATTCGGGGACAACCTGTATATGGTTCTGTGTTGCTGTTTGTATAATAATTTAGTGTAGCATGTGTTCACAGCTTATAATATTCCTGGTTACATGTTATACTGCGCAGATAAACGTATTCGTTAACGGTTTATTTTGGTGACGACGTATAGAAGGCACTGTGTTTATATGACAGAGAAATAAATCATGATTCTGAATGAAAAGCACTTTTTTTTTAAAATTAACATATATATACACGAATACATACGTCGTTTTTTTTTGCTGACCTTTATGGTACTTTTTTTGTTTTTAAATTGGAGTACTGTATAGGAAGTATTTCAGTAATATTTTGCTACGAATTTCGTGGAATGATGGGCTCACGATGGCGGCCATAAAATTTAAATGTTTTTTTTTGTAGCTTATTTTGCGGTATAATGCTAACACGTGCATTATTTATTATATTGAGATACAGCAGGGCTGTCCCTAAGGTACAATATTCATCCCGCTATATTGTGATGCCGACATCAATTTTTTTCATTGTTCCTCTCTCGTATGATAATAGCCTGAATATTATATTTTTCAGTATATATGAAACACTGAATCAGTCTTTTTGATGTGTTGTTACTTTTTACTTCTGGAACAAATTTTTTTTTATTGAAAATAGGGAATGCCTTGCAGTCATTGGTGAAATACGGCATTTGTGTTTCTCGCACTATTTAAAGTATGAAATATTTTATGAAATCTTGAGTCCAGTGGGCTTGATTAGGAACATTGAAGTACTTCAGTCTGTCAACAAGTGCTATGGCTAATGGACGACTTGAAAAGAAGCGGAGCTTCAGTCAGGTGTGGGATACAATTCCTATCTCCATGGATACCGCAGCCGAACATAACCTTCATTTAGCTGTTTGGCTTAACATGTCCCGGATGAGATGTACGTCAAGAAAATTGATTATTATTTTGGAATTTGCCGCTTTTTTAGGTAAACATTAATATTATGTATTTGCGTATCTTAACCATGAAATTGAAACTAATATTTTTTACCCTTGCGTGCAAATCTATGAATGCGCAACATTTTTGCTTTCTGCAATTACCAACTAACAAATCAGCATGTTTGTAAACAAGCTTTGTTTCCCACAGTAAATTTCCTCTGCGGTGACGTCAGGGGGCGTGTACTTCAAGTCGTCCATTGTAAAAACCAGATGATGAACACAAATAAATGTCGAAATAACGCTCTTTCAGGAGCGGAGGACCGAATGTTGTGAATAAATATGATCCCCTTCTCTGTCGTACTTCGCTTGTAAGACATTAAATTAACATTTAATTATACTGCATTTTACATAGGCATTCTGTTGTAAAGGTCAGAATTTTTTTGTAAATATTTTGATATTGCATTATAAGACTTTAGTATTTTATTTCTAAATAATGTAATTTTCTATATTTTCGAGTATTAAATTATATTTGGTTGCAATTGTTCTTCGTTCGTTCTTGATCAGTTCATTAATTAAAATATCGTAAATTTATTGTGTGAATTTGCACAGAAAACATTAAGTTAGGTGTATATTGTTGGTTACCTGATATGTGTGTAGAAACAGGGGGGGGGGGGGAGGCGCTTGCAATGCGTGTGTTTGTGCGTGCGTGCGTGTAACTCTAAAAAGCATTGTCTAATTTTTGTTCTACATAAATTCACTTTATTAGAACATGCAGTCACAATATTTTTTTCTTATAGCACAAAAACGGTTTCTATTGAAACTTTTCTACAAAAATTATTATTTTGTAAGCCTTACGAAGATAATTTCGTAGAATTCACTTCGAAGAAAGTCACTTCGCTTGTGAAACGGAAACACGCGCGTTTATAGACAATGAAATGCTACTAACCAAAAATATAAGTTGTTCGTTAATTATTTCCGTGAACCTCGTAAGTGAAATAATAGTTGTGAAAATAACTACTAAATTGTATATAAAGTGGTTAACCCTTACACAGTATCGGGGTACAACCATACTTCAGCTTGTGAATAGTGCAAGTGTTGAGCGTTGTTACTGTACTAGTCAGGTAACGTCAGTATATAATATTTGACTGCTAAAATATATATGACCGCTATCATTCATGTACGGGGAGAAATATTACCATACCGATTTTCTTTAACACTACTATACATTAGTGTGATAAATGTACGAATAATGCTTTACTATGATTTAGTGAATGGTTTTTAGCTACGGATGTTTCCACTGCTGAAGTGTGACGGAAATATACTTCTTGCAATAGATGAGCACACTCAGGTGTTCGCTGCTCGTAACTGCATTGTAAAAAAATTCCTAAAATGTTTAGCAAGTAATTAACTTAATTAAGCACAATATGGGACAGTTACCATACTTCCGCCTTGTAAATATGTAATTTTTTTTACAATTGTAAAGCCCAGTTTACACGAAAAAATAACACTAACGATGTTTATTACAGAATGTTAGTTACAAAAACGTTATCAACAAATTCTAAGCTACGGTACACTTTCCATAGCAATGTTGGTTGCGAGTGTGTTATTAACATTGCTGAAAAGACCAGTGTTATCAACAAAGTTGTAGGAATGATGAAGGATGTTGATAACATTGTTAAAGATAACATAGCTTGTAACATTTGTTGCCAATATCCTAGAACACCCTAGAAAATAATATTATCAACAGTGTTGGTGACAAAGTTATTAACATGTTTCTAAAATTCATAACTTTTGTTGCTGTCACTTGTTTTCAACGAAATGTTGGTAACAAATTTTTGTTAACATTTTGTTATGAATATTAACAAAATTAATAACAAAATGTTGGCAACCCTGTTAACATGTCAACAATATTCAAGCATTTTTACAACATTGTTATTAACTTTGTTGAAAACACGTTATTAGCAATTAGGTTTTACAATACAAGTTTGATAACTGTAGTAGGCCTATACATTTGTCTGAAGAGTGCTGCCATGGATGTCTGGGAAGCAATTCTACCATACCTACATTCTTAGCGCTCCGATACGCGGGTGTGGCAAATTTACAAACTAGAGTGTGGGGAGTAAACTTTCGCCTGCACAGTAGACTATGCGGAATGGAACGCGGCCACAAAAGCATAATAGCGCAGCGCTTGAGTAGTCGGCAACATGGAAGAGCGCGTCAGGCATGATTACGAGCATACCGCATTTTGATGCGTTACAGAACAATATGTCGTTAAGACAAGTATTCAAGGGAAGTGAAGACGTCAGCTGAGCGTATTGTGCTTGGAGGTGATGCGGCAAGTAGCAAGGAAGAGTAGGACATAGCGGCCGTGCGCTTCCAGGTCCTTATCACGCTCGTTGTAGTCCAATAACAATCATGTTGTATCTATAACGGTATATTGTTGCACTTGGCTAAAGTCTAAGGATTGACGATGAAGCCCTTAAAATACTATTTTTAACCATGTTCACTATTTCTTTTCTCTTTAATGACATACGATGAAACTTAAGTCAAAAGTGGTGGCTGTATATAATTTTTGTTTTCTTTCCGAAAAAAAAAAAAACATTCACGTAGTAGTAATTCACTAAGATACGAGTGTACGCGGAAACACTGATTGTACAGATTAATTCTTACTAGCGAAATCTTAAATGTTATCATATGTTCATGCCAATGCAATGGTGAAGTCATTAGTAGAGATGATGGTATATCGCGAAAAATTTTTGTGTGAACATAGCCTTAAAAACACTGACATAACGTAGATGTCTGCAGACCAATAACATGCACTAAATATTACAACAGCGGGATTATTATTGGATCAGTCAAAAAGGGCAACAGTTCCACGTATAAGCGAAAGCCAGTCATCTTTTCATAAGCTGAACGTACGTTGAAGCCTAGCAAATAGTCAAGTTTTCCCGCGATAAACCATCATCTCTAGTGATTGGTAATCTGTGTAATCGCTCGTTATCGTAGTTATTGTCAAAATAGTGCAATGAAAGGGGATCGTACTTGGCTCCTCGTGAGGACATCACCAGGGTAGTTGGTGTTCCAGATAAGGGCGGTGTTCTGTTTGCAATTGGTTTCTGTTCATGGATATTTGATGCGGTGGGGAGAGGGGGTTGTATGGCAGTCGTGCTAAGGGTAAGCGAGCTTGCCATGCGTCAATATATTTTCATATAAAAACTTAGTTTTATGCTGTAGTGTAGAATACTAGATGTAGGCCTACGTCTAAAAAAATCACACTGATTCATAACATGGGTTAACTTAAAATAGTTGGGAGATTCTTGTCTGTGAAATTGTCGTAAGGAAACTTAATGGATAAGTTATTGATGTTAACATGTAATCTCGTAATGACGTAGTTCTGATGAAATGTATTTTGTAGCACGGTCACGAAGTTTCATCATTTCATTTTTATCTTCCAGAGCTGAAGTTAACACATAATAGGGCCTGGAAAATTTCGCAGATTCAATGACCCGTAAGCTAGAATCCATTGTACTTACGCATACTCAAGCCCAGACCTATTCGTTCATTGTCTGTTGTTCCACTGAGTAGCAGCTAGTTAACAAATGGTCGGGGCTTGAGTATGCATAGGACAGTGCATTCTAAAATGCAGGTCATTGAATCCGCGAAATTTTCCGGCCTCTACACATAATAAATACAGTTTTGCTAGTGCTGCGCCCGTATGCCTACACTGTAAAAAAAAATTTCCGTGAAATTACGGAAAAGCACTGGCAAAAAATTATCCAGAAATCTTCGTAAAGTAACGGACACTGAGTTTTTCTTGATAACGGAACCCTCCGTAAAATAACGGACAATCCGTTTTCCGCAAAAAAAATTAAATTTCTATAATCTACTAGCACTCAATTTTCTAGATACACTAAATTTTCTTGATAGCTATGTGTTATCAAGACTCGGACGCACTATTTAGTAACCTAAAAATGTTTTCGAAGTGGCTGGGATTCGAACCCACGACCTTATAATTGCCAGACAGAAGCTTTAAAATTGTAGAAACATATACTCATGAATTTATGGAAAGTTACGGTCAGACATCCGTAAACTGGCAATACGGACAAATTTTCGTAAACAAAATATTACGGAAGCCACTTCCGTAAAATTACAGTACTTTTCTGTAAATATTTCCGTGAATTTACGGAAATTTTTAACAGTGTACAAGTTACGTATTCTTATAAAAATAATATTAAAAATAGGGGGAGAGGTGTCTGATGATATAGCAGGCTAAGCCCAATTTTATTCCTGAAATGTAAGAATTATTTTCTTATTCCCTGCATTGTAATGTGATGTATCCTAATGTTGGAAATTCACGGATTGTGGTAATTAATTTTTATTTACGCCTTGCTGTAACGTGATGCACCAAATGACGTCACTAACGATGTTGTGTATTGTAAAATTGAAGGAAAGGGCTTATCCTCTTAGCCATTTTCGGAGTGGGTGTATAGTACACGTCTTCTTTTCACCCTTCCACTGCATCTGATTCTACGCCTGTGCATTGTAACGTGTTATAATTAGAGCCACAATTTTATGGCGGAAAGATTTCTCCACCATTTGGTTTCAATGCCTTATATGAACATGTTCAGCTTTGCTACATGGTCAGAGTTAGGTTGTTTTAACTGTCACTTGTTTTGGGATTCTACTGGCAAATAACAGACTATGTCGCCACATAAACTTTATTCTGATTGGTGCAGTCAAATGAGAGACGTGCCTGAAGAAATACTCTCAGCCAATAACCACGAAGCAGAGCTGCTGATGTGCACGTAAGACATTGACACAAAGTAATGTAAAAATCTTCTCGCGACAAACTCATAGCTCTAGTTATAGTCGTGTTTTTCTCCTTGTTTGTAGGGAAAGGAAAATTTCACGAGGTAAATGAGAAACACATTTAAATTAGTTTAAAAACATACTACAGAAACACAGAAGACAGAATGTTTTAAGCAATTCCAGTTCTTCATTATGTGTTTCTAAATTACGACAGTTCTTACATGTGTGTTTCTAATATACGTCTGTTCTAAATCACGTGTTTCTGTTGTATACCAGTTCTAACATATCTGATTCTGTTGTATAATCATTCTGAACTGTGAATTTCTGCTATATAACGTTTCTAACTTACATGGTTATCTAATATGTGGTTCTAAGTTGTGTGTTTCTGTCGTACTTTTATTCTAACATATGTGGTTTGGTTGTATGTTGGTTCTAACAAGTGAATTTCTGTTGTGTAACGTTTCCAACGTACGTGATTATGTAATCTGTGGTTCTAAGCTGTGTGTTTCTGTCATACATTTGTTCCAACATCTCTGATTCTGTTGTTTAACAGTTCTAAGACGTGACACTCTGTTGTGTGACGTTTCCAACGTACGTGGTTCTGTAATCTGTGGTTCTAAGCTGTGTGTATCTCGTATGTTTGTTCTAACACGTGTGTTTCTGCTCTATATCGGTTCTTACATGTGCATTTCTGCTGTACGACGTTTCTAACTATGTGGTTCTGAAATATATGGTTCTAAGTTGCTTGTTTTTGTCATTTGTTCTAACTTATTTGATTCTATAGTATGGGTGTTCTAACATCTGTGTTTCTTACATAAGATGTTTCTGTCATCTGGATTTACAACAAATGTTTGTTCTAAATTATGTGTTTCTAGCGAGTGATTGTTCTAAGATGTTACATTTCTAAGTTGTGTTGTTTTGGTTGTTTATTCTATTGTATGACTGTTCTAAGTTGTGCGTTTCTAACGTACGTGTGGTTCCCGTCCAATGTACTCAAGCCCCGTCTATTCGTTCATTGTCTGTTGTTGGACAAATTGTTGGGGCTTGAGTGTGTGTATATACAGGTCAGTGGATTCTAACATGCAAGTCACTGAACTCTCGAACTTTTCCGTTTCCTACATAATTATGTATTTTGTGGAGTCTCAGAGCTTCCGTTAGTCTTATCTTTGTAAAAGTTGGATGAGCTAAGAAGAGTAGTGTGGAAGGAGGCGGCCACTTTCACTTTGCGGTCGCCCCAGTTGTGGCGCGCGCCATCAAGGTGATTTACTGCCGCACACGCAATAAGCGGGCGAGACTTCCGATAAACGCGACGACCTGCTGGCTGCTCAATTGACTGCTGGGAAGTTGTGTCACCGTGTTGCACCGTCACATTTGACGTTTGTTTCGTCGCGCGTCAGTCCTCTGTTGTTTAATGCACCTTCTACACGACGCAAGGTGCCTGTCTCCAAGTAAATATTGGGTGTCACTCAGACCTCTCACCTCCGATCCGGGTTCGAACCCCGGCGGGGTCGGCCCCCGGATTTTCGCATGTGGGAATCGTGCCGGACGATGCTGTTGGTCGGCGGGTTTTCTCGGGGATCTCCCGTTTCCCCCGCCCTTTCATTTCGGCGCTGCTCCATACTCACCTCATGTCACACCTCACCAGCACTGAAGACCTCGATGTTAAGCGCTGACCAAAATCTCTCACTCACTCGAAGTAAATAGTATATCTCGTGATTTAGTTGGAGGTGCGCCTATCCCGAGAAATTATGTGTCCTATATTTCGGGGCCTGCAAATCTGACGAAACACCAGAAGCAACGCAATAAGTTTTTTTTTAAATTGTTTATATCGTACCAGCTCTCAGGGGCGTATAGCCTAAACAGTGCCGCTTGTATTTGAGTGATTGCTGTACATGTCCACTTGTAGTGTTTGAGATGCTGTTAGTTTGTATATGTCAGTTGAATATTTAGAAATGGTAAACGTGACTGTTCGAGACTCATCATCAGATAGTAATAACTAACTCTGAAACGACAATAAGGAAGCTTTTAAATCGTTGTTGTGCATGTTTTCGGGGGAGTACAAGTATGTAAACAAACCCATGTGGGATTTGACATTGGTTTCAACCTCTTATATGTCAACATATACTGCCATTTGTTTGGTTTGTATTTGAATTATTTATTTAGAAATGGTAAATGTGACGTTATTTTCGTATCAGTTTCCTCGCAGATTATAAAATAGAGCCTACCATAGACAAGTGTGTTAAAGGGCTACTTAAGTTAATTTAATGGTCTATGAAGGTACGGGTCTTGACACAGGAATAAAATGTGACTCCCTTTTAGTTGCCAAACGCTAATAGTAAATTAGTGGAAGATTTGTTTTATTTTGTCTTGGGCTTAGCTTAAAATGTGGAGTGGTTATTGGAATTATGTGTATTATATAGCAGAAAAAAATTGAAACATGAATTTGTTTTGGAACACATTTTTTTTTAAACCATAACATTTACTTTTTCAATATTTTACTTGTAGACACACATTGCAGCGATTTTAAATTTTGTTGGCCAGGAAATATTAGATTTTGTTCGAATATGTTTACTAAAACAATAGTACATATTTTTTTTTCCAGACGACGTATATAAACAGTTTTACACATGCCAATGCATTTATGGACATTAAACATATTATATCTACTACATCAGCTTACAATATTGACATGAGTTAATATAAATAACTAGCCGGCCGGCTGCGGCGTAAACAGTAACTCTGGATAAAATATATGATGAAGACATTTAACAACTAGCGTACTCAATAACAGTGAACTATAATTAACTGTCTTAGCTCAGTGTAAAGAGTGCGTGCAATATGCTCGTATGATGTCATAGTAATTCCTATCGCAAAGTCTTGCACGGGATACGAACCCGTAACCCCACCCCTTCCACTCCACAAACTTTATACAATACCTATGTTAAAGGCAGGCCGTGATAATTCTTTCGTATGTAGTGGCTACAGTCCAAAGAGGTTTTATTTATGAGTAGGTTGGCAAAATGGAACGACTGTTGAATTATTTCTCTGTGATCTTTCTCTTTTTTCGGGTTTCTGTAACATTTTATTGCTTTTCACCTACTTAATTTTCGAATTTCATAAAAACATGAATTTTATTTGTAGATATTTACATAAGCTTCATTCTTATCAAAAATCATCTCGATATCCCAACTGGTATAAGCGGTACAGATGATTATTTGAAATCACATGTAATTTTTTTAAACAGCTTTTAAGGACGAATTTCGAAAAATCCTGAAATTGCTTTTTTTATATATATTTACATAAGATTTATTTTAAAAGCAAAAACTATTTCAATATTTCCACTGGTTTAGGAGATATGTGGGATAAATAAAAAAAAACACGTTTTATTTTTTAAGAGCTTCAAGGACGAATTTCGAAAAATTATAAAAATACTTTTTAGATATTTACTTGAGCATAATTTAAAGAAAAAATCACCTCACTATCTGAAATGGTTTAGGAGAAATCACGGATTAATGAAAAACAGCTTTGCACCCCCTTAATTTTCGAATTTCGCAAAATTGAAAACTTTGCGAATATGCATTTCTTTGGGCAATATTATGAAGTTAAAAAATTTATGATAGCATTCTCGGTTAATGAGATATCAAGGATTATTTTAAAACACATTTCACCCCTTTTTAACCACCTTAATCATCGAATTTTGAAAAATCTTTTCTTAGTTGGTGCCTACGGGGCAAGTGGAAGCTTCCCTCAAAATTTCATTGTTCTAGGTCCAGCTGTTTGGGCTGTGCGTTGATGAGTGAGTGAGTGAGTGAGTGTGTCAGGACACTTTCATTTTATATATTAAGATTGCGAACATTTTAACGTCACCAGATGTAAACAAGACAAATCTTCCACCAAATGACTGCTAGTGCTCGGCGACAAAAACGGGGTCACTTTCTCTTGCTGGAAAGCATACGCAGTGTCAAGACCTCTTCATCTTAAGCCCGGTACACACTAGCCATAATTCAGTATATAATTCCGTATCAAATTCATTACAAGTAGCACTGCGACAGTGTGTACCGCAACTACGCTGGTTCTACACAGAATTCCGTACTGAATTTCACAGATAGAGCCCGTCCTATTTTTCATCGCAGTGTATGTTCACGCGCATGCGCAATGCACAGTTTCAGCCGCCGCTCTTGCGAAGTTCACAAGTAGGGCTGCCAATATCATTTGAATAGAAATAAAATTCTGGTTTCCTACTGAACAAAAGACCATCGAAGTTTACAAAACCTAAATAATACGAGATTGTTTCGCTTATTTGACAATTACACATACGTCTTGTATTGTGAAATAGTTTTCGCGAATTTTACAATTACACTTTATGGAATATAGCAACCAACATCATAAATATATTTTTCTTCTTTATTTACTGAAACATGTTAGTAAACAAAGATAGTGTGTACACAACACAGAAGTTTTGCTACATAATTCTGGTATAAAATTGCAATCGAAATTCACAAACAGAATTAAGTAAGTAATTGAGAAGAGAATTAAGCATAGTGTGTGCCGGGCTTTATAGACCGTGGTTAATTGTTACCAAACATCCACGAACTCCGCACATCATGACAATCCAAAGAGAAGAAGAACGTGACTTTCCCCAACAGCACAGATTATACGATGATTGGAGTGCGACAGTCGATAAAACCAGGTCATGTCACTTCTGTTACTTATTTATTTCGTGTCGGAGCCATGGTCGTAGAACAGGTCTGGACACTCGCCTATCTGTTTGGCTTTAATTCGTCAAGTTACCGAGAATGTTGCACTTTTTGGCGCTGTAATCCGGGTGGTCGGACTCAAACTTCGCCCAATGTTTTCCATTGTTTACATTATAAAGTAAATAAAGATTTCTGGAGCCATGATTTTTAATTGTGAGCGAAGGAAGTATTTCATAAATTGATAAATAATACGTTTTGATAAATTGTTTATCTTAGTGGGAGGGAAGTAGGCGGAGTTTGAGCCGACCGCTCTAACAAAAACCTATAGCATTGTCGTGAACTTAGTGAACTACAGCCAAACAAGGGGGTCAAGTTTCCAGACCTGTTCTTCTACGGCCGTGGTCGGAGCGAAGGATTCCGTTGGTCAGACCCACTGCCCTTTGAAACTATGCGGAGAATATTTAGGTTTCAAGGAGAGGTTGCATTGCTTAGGTTTTGTTGATAAAATTCTACCGGGATTCTATTTTTGTGGTTAGTTTGATAGTTATACAACACGCAAAGTTTTTTTTGCAAGTAAAACTATAAGCAATGGCGTATGTTCATAAACAGGTTCATTTTTGTTTTGTTTGTCGTTTTGCGCTGGTCGTGTGACCAATTGTATATACAGGGTGGACCAGAATTCATGTGCCAAAGTCCGGGAGGGGATTCGTTATGGAAAATAAGGTGGGGTATATAAACCAACACTATTCTGTGGTAAATATTAAGGGAGCTACGCCACGTTGAAAACAATAATTTTTTAAACATTTTTCGAAAAATACTAGAAAATATAAGAGATAGAGCCACCAAAATTGGCATAG
>PNEQ01119841.1:0-60000 GCA_003012365.1 Medauroidea extradentata
AAAAGTACTAAAAAGCGAAATTTTAGCGCGCAATTGTATCTATTAATGCGTATATATAAAAAAATGTTTTAACTAAAAATCTAAAAAAGATATTTTTGTACTCTAGATAGTATGTTCCAACAACCTACAAAATTCTGTGAAAATCTAAAATCATGCAGCAACCTCGATTTGTTGATTTAAAATGGAATGACCCGTTTACGACTCATTACACAAAAACTATAAGAGATACAAAAATTTCCTAAGAAGAAGATTTGATCACAATTTATGTCTAAAATAAGAAAAAAAAAAATATCTGGTACAAATATAAAATTAAAAAGAGACGTTGAAAACTGAGGTGAACCGCACCCTTAATGCTGCTAATTTTGAACGTTTTGTGACACTGCTCATTAAATAAAATACAGTAAACAATTACCAATGTCATCGTATAAATCACACCCAATATCTCTGAGTACCCATTACTCCTAAACTATTTGTTTCCGACACATGGTTATCTGGCGAAATAAATTTGTATTTGTCTCCTTCATCTTCCCTATTAATTTGAGCGTTGAATTTTTGAACATTCTGTATACAGCACACGCCATGTAAGTTGGCGGGTAACGAGCTGGAATGTGTTGCATATAATATTATACAGTTTTAAATTTGAATGGCTAATTTACATACGTCAATTTCATTCTAGTATTTTTAGGCTACTAGGTGTTTTTGTAGCGGCCTGCTGCTTGAATTCCTTGAATGTGCCCTTCACTCAGTAGCTGCCACTCGCCATCTAAGCTGGCACGCAGTGTTCCTAACGTTCAAACATGAGTGTTTACAAAGCACTCTGAAGGTTTCAACTCATACTGAATGTAACCTTCAGGGTAACATAAATAATTGCCCTAATGTTTTTGTCAGTGGGCCTGCTAATCTATTAGCATAATATTTTTTGGCTCTTACAACATGGTGCATTATTATTGCAAATACAGGACACTAGATGTAACTTCCACGTGTACATTCTCTGTCCTATGTTTCAGATAAGATTCACCAGTCACCGAGGTGAACCAGAATTAATTCCTGGTGGGGTAGACCCAGATATTTTGTGGCGATTGTGCCAGGCAATGTTTTTGTGTGACTTGGTTTTCTTGGGGACCTCCTATTCACACTGCTCTTTCATTCTGATACTGCTCCATACTCACCTCATAGCACCTTTTACCAGGGCAGAGAACCTCAGCATTTAATGCTGACTGGTAGCTCAATACTCGCTCGTCACTTCAGAAAAGTCTCTGCTTCCACCTTTCATGTACCTTCTGTTGTTTATACTTGCCAGTTGTAACGTACCACTAAAAGCGTAAGTAGTGTCCATTTTCAGGATTATACTTGCATGTTATTGTTCAAATTGGGATAATTCTCTTAGTTTGGATTTACTGTGTTTCTGATTGGATTTTTTGTGGGTGTGACTGTTTTACTGAAATAAATTAGAGTAGAACAATATTAGAAATGAGCGGCAGGTAGTTTTTTTGAAGAATTTTCTGTAATATTCTGTTAACATGTAGAATTTACTGTTTTTTATCGCATCTGATATGTCAAGTGTAATATAATTCCCTATATGGAAGCGAGCAAGGGAAGAGGCGCAACAATATGTTATTACAAGTGAGAAAATTTTTGTCATAAAATTTTCAAAAGTTACAGTTGCTGATTCAAACAACCACTCTATAGCACTCATTGATGCCTGTAGCACAAGACCAGTAAACTAATTCAACACAGGAAAGCTGAAACCTTTGCTGATGTACTTACAACATCGGTTCCAGCAATTTGTGGCAACTGTTTTAAGTGTCTCTCAAGCAGATAAATTTACTGTCTCTCTGTCTGCGTGCATGAAATATCTCATATAAGTATTCCACATTTTGACAGTTCACTTCTGAGAACTGTCTGTAAACAGAGTTGTGGGGACAGGGCTTTTCCAGGAAGACAGGTACCGGTAAGTGTAAAGCTCCAAACAATGGAACTGCCAGGCACGTTTATCAGAAGAGAATTGTCAAAATGTGGAAAAGTTACATGAGCCAGACTATACTGGTGAAACAATTTACAAGCAGACTGTAAATAAAAGTATAGACTACTTCAATTTTGAAGGCAGATTCAACAAAAGTACTCATCCTGGTAAAGATCTATTCCCCAAGGGCAAATGAGGGAGTTGTACACAAAGATTGTGACGTGAGGTATTACTACCTAAAAATACAGAAGTCCAACAAAAGTTACAATGTATTTGGTAGTGGTTGTGATACTTAGATATTCAACTTTCTAATTTTGCTGAACATGTGTACATATTTTTGTCAATACTATAATTATTTATATATATTTATATACCAAGGTGTAAAATCAATAACAGTTTTATGCAAAATTTAAATAAATATTTGTGCAAATGGCGCAAATATATTCGGTTTCATTTAAGAATATTATTTTTTCTCCCATATATTTCCTCATCAAAAATTGTGATTTTCTTAATTTCTTTTGTGTTTGACAGAATTATGCTAGCAGTGTTTAAAAGTTAATGATTTGGCTGGGGTTGGCAGCCTGTCCACACCATAAGCAAAATTAAGAACAACTTCGGCAATAGATAGTAGTGAAGAGTCAAGATATTATGGTCAGTTCTTTAAAGTAAAATTTTCATTGCAGGGCGGTGATACATAATATGTGTGTGTCTAGAGCCTGGAGACTTTTTACCAAAGATTGTTTTCTGCTTAGTTTCGGTCATGTATTCATGTGGTGCAGTTTATTTTAAAATTGCTCAACATACATTAGTAATGTCTGCATACTATTATACTACTATTGCTTGTACACCTACGTTAGGTCCTATACAAATCACTGAAGTTTATTTTCTTGCTGGTGAAAGTAGCAAAATGTGTGTTTTTTTTTTTTGTGGTCTTTCTTAGGCATGAACATCTTAATACAGAATATTAAAAAAAGTATCGCTTCAGAATGTCTCATTGAAGCGAACAATCAGCTGCACATCAGTTGGCTAACTTGCACCTAGAGGTTAGAATGAGGTGTGATGTGTATGTTTTGTTCGCCCTTAGCACTTCCACACTTCCAAGCCTTGGTGAGAATGAGAGATTTGGTCAGCTCTTAACATCGAGGTATTCAGCACAGGCGAGGGATGACATGAGGTGAATTTGGAGCAGCACCGGAATGAAAGGGCTGGGGAAATGGGGGAACCCTGAGAAAACCCGCCGACCAACGGCATCGTCCACCACTATTCCCACTGACCTCACTGGGAATCAAACCCGGATCCCCTTAGTGGGAGACAAATGATCAGACCATTCTGCCACCACGGTCCCTTCTAAACCATCATCACACAAAAATATATCAACCACAGCAGTCACCTTGAGTTCAAGTCAGAGGTGTTTGATTGGTGCAGGTACTAACCACGGGCATGTAGATGTCGGCCCCGGACGAGGCTGTGACGACGCCAGCGACCATAGCCTGCTGCAATCCCAGCACGGACCAGTAACCATGCCACTCATCATGCACAATCACCATGATCAGCAGCTCGGCGAGCACCGCCCCCAATCCCGCCAATGCAGAGTTGAGGGCAGCAGTGGCAGCGGAGGGTGCAGACAGGCAGAGTGAGGCAGCCCCCATGGTGATGAGAGCGTACCCGATGGCGGAGGAAGTGGCGGGGGCAGGTGAGTGGGAGCGCCATGAGTGATCGAGCTCTCGAATCAGCACTAGGCGGCGGCCAAGGAAGAGGGAAGCGATGAGTGCCAGGGCGCCGCTCGAGGCATGCACAGTGACACCGCCGCCTAAGTCCCGGAATACTACATGGGTGTGTCGCGAGGAGGGCAGCGAGCCAGCCGCCAGCCACCCATTGCGGCGCCACCCCCAGCGCAGCAGCAGGGGCAGCAGGAGACCGGCGTGCAGTGCAGTGACAACCACATGACCCAGGAGGTGGATTCGGTCCGCTGCTGCCGCGCTCAACACAGCTGCTGACACGGCTACGGCGCACCAGCCCTGCACCGCCAGGCTCCACTGCGACGGCGAGGATGGTGCCCACTGCACGACATCCAACACACGCTCTGCACACTCAGCCGTGAGATGAAGTAAAAGGCATACATTACAGTACCTGAATGAGACATACATTTGGTATTGGAGGTGCGGGAGCTAGAGAGGGCAGATAAGTGGGTGGATGATAAAATCAGAAGGCAGGGACAGGCTGGCGAAGACGAAAGGAACTTCCAATCGTCAGTGATGTTGTTGTAATTGGGATAGCAGTCAGTGAAGAACAGAATAAGAATGGAAAGTCACAAAATGGTTGATGAAGAGGGAGAAGAGTGAAAGTTAAGCTGTTTATTAACTAAGAGGAAGTATACTGAAAGGAGAAAATTTAAAGGTTGTGGAGAATAACTGAATACTGTAAGCATTCTATTTTTGGGAGGTCAGCGAGAGAGTGGAATTAGTTGAGAGTATTCAATAATGGTGAAGGATTATGGAAAGTTTAGGAAGCTTATAACCAAGTACTTCTAAATGTAGGAAACTTGGCAGACCTTGTTGACTGGCAAGTTTTCTCAGAGAACTGACCATTCTTCCACCTTTTTGAGCACTAAAATACTTACTCGCTGACCAATTTTTCCTCACAGCATAAGATTAATATTCGTATTCTCATATTCCTATTTGGTCTTGGAAGCATTGTTTGTCATGCACATTTCATTTTACAATTCCTTGTCAAAACTGTAAGTTTGTATCATTCTTTAAATATTCTCTTTTTCGTGTTCTTTCTTTTTTTCACTGACCAAATTATTCTATTTGTAAGGACTTTTAAAAATATTACATAAATTCAAGCCTTAAAAATCCACTGGTTAGAATATTAAAGGTGATTACCTGCTTTAGTAAGGATAGTCTCCTTTACAACAGTTAACACACTGACTGAGAACTTGCACTCAATCTGTGAATATACACTGTATGACAAAAAAATGTCGCGCAATGTTGGTGTAAGGGTAGTACCGTCTACTAGATGTACGTGGAACAGTGGGGGTAACTTGGGACACTGCGAGAATTTTTATTGCATATATTACAGATTTGAATAAATACAGTTAATTAAAGTTGTCTCTTGGAAATGTATATGTGACTTTATTGCCGTTATAGTAGCCAGAAGTGTAAACAAATATAGATTCCTACTAAGGGTTTAAGTATACCTAGTTGAAGATACCCTGAAACTTGAAGTGTATATGTTGTTAACAGTGATCATGTAAACGTTAGCAGCACATTTGCACTGCCAAGCTTAAAAAGTAATTATCACGAAAACGGTAAAAACACGGGAGTCACCATTCTAAGTCCTGAACACGCTTGTTGTAGTCCAATAAAACCCTAATCATATTTGCTACAGTATGATATTACATGTCAAAAGCCAAATGACTGGGGGAAGATTAATTACCGCTCTATCGGTGCAATGCAAAATTTGCACCTGTATTGTGTCTGGTTACGCTGTAGTAGAATTAAATATGCTCATGCAGAAGTGCAAGAGGTCACATTATGGGTACAATATGGTTGTAAATATGCAGTTATGAAATTCTTCAGCATAAATCCGCACGTGTGCAGCTGATAATCGTTAAGGTGTATTCAGTTACAAGGTGAAATTTTCTCGTCATTATGGGGGGTCGAAAATAAATAAAAATTTGTGCACACATTTTACAACTTTACAGATTTGATTCGTGTGTTTAGTTGGTTATTATCTACGTAAAAAGAGTGTCACGTTTAAGTTAAAAACGTGCTGATAAACAGTCGGTGTTTTCTACTTAATTATTCTGCACCTATGTAGTAGGTCTTTTGAGAACCTGACACTTACATCAATTTATTAGATTGCCATTTAACCCCTCTGACCCACTGCTTCCTCCGCCCATGGTTCCGACTGTGAGGTGCAAGTGAAGGCCCGTTTTACTTCCTCTGCACCTTCATTTCGCAGTGCCGTGCAAATAGCAGCAGCTAAAAAAAATTCAATTTTTTTAAAGCTATGTCAACTGTTTTTCCTTTAACCTTTCAGACATTTGATAGGACTTAGTCAAACATGGTGTTTATAGATAAGTTTCTTTAATATTTCTTCCTAAAGAAACCACATTCATAGAACAGTTATTAATTAAGGTATGGGTGTGCGCAGCAACACTGGTCTTACAGAATAAATATTAACTTCTTGCTCCTGTTACATAGTTGCGTCAAAAAATGAACAATCACAACATGCTGTAACACATTTCAAGCGTGGTTTTAGAAGCTCCATAACATCTAGTAAAATACAAGGTCATTTAAGGTGCAATTAACGTAATCAGGAAAGCAGTGGGAATCTAGCCATGGCCTGTAGTGCAAAATCACAGTAGGATTTAGAAGGAATGATATCTGTAAACCACGGAAAACTGAAAGAATTGTCGGACCAGGAATCAAACAGATGACTTCACGGATGTGAGCTACAGGGCATTCAGGATAAAGAGAACACTGAAGATTTAACCTTTGAAAAGAATCACTAGCTGTTTCTGCATATAATTCAGCTTTAACAATATTTGCATTACTCCATGTATAACTCGCAGCGAATTGCCAAATATAGCTTCGTGTAAATTCTTATTTAAATACAGCAGTATTGAAATATGAAATCAACCTACTTCTACTCCATATACTTTATAACTTTTATTTGCGATATAATTTAGGAAAAAAATGTTCATCACTGCCGTGCATGACTATAAGCGTACAACTGAAAGGAACTTGAATTCTTGAACAACATGTGTCATTGTGTTATACGTTTGTTAGTGTTGGTTTTGTGTTTAAAATCTGAATACAATTTGCACACATTTACGTGGTTTGTAACTGCAGTATTGTGCATGTCGTATAACTTAGTCTGTGAACATAAACCCATGTTACACAAATGTTAACTTGCAGGTATTTATAGTAAGACTACTACTGACTGAAGCAGTTATTGAACACCAGTACCCATTTTTCAGAGCATTAGATGTTAGTAGTGTCTAATCATATGTAAATAAAAGTCCTTTGCCAATGTTTATGTTGACATGCAGTGGAAAGACATAAACTGACTGGAAATATAAATTGAACAGGGCTTTTCTGAGTGGTCACTTAATTCCGAACCGCAACCTCGCTCGACTGGGTTAGTTTCAATTAACTCTGGGCATTTTTTGTACAGAGAAGTGCAATCCTGTTAAAATTAGTGACGGAATGAGTGCATTACTACACGATAATTTATCGTCTTGACCGTACACAATTCACGTGTGTGTACTTTTGTGTGCGTGAACATGTAAATTACAAATGAAAAATAAAGCAGTGATTGTTATTTAACTATTAATTAATAATATTTAATTGTATATGAAATTAATAGCCAAAATGCACGAATAAAAGGCATGTAAAATAGAAAAGGACTTTGAGGAGCTATTTGGGTATTTAGTGTGCTACTCATTGTCAGTAAATTCCAATCATATATCCTCAAATGTTTAGGTAATTTAACACTTATCACTCGACCTATATAATATTAAAAATACTGTATACATGTATATTATCTGAGAACTAAATGTCTGTTTCGTGTAGGGGGCAGAAGAGTGTATGGAAGTGGCGGGGTGTGGAGAAAAATGTTGTTCACGC
Source organism: Medauroidea extradentata (assembly GCA_003012365.1). Lineage (NCBI taxonomy): Eukaryota > Metazoa > Arthropoda > Insecta > Phasmatodea > Phasmatidae > Medauroidea > Medauroidea extradentata. Next base: position 7,600 of record PNEQ01119841.1, read on the forward strand.
AGTTATCTATGTTCATACATTCAACTTTCATAAATTTCAGACTTTCATACATCAGTCTTTACTATCCATAATTCAACTGCCACACAACAGATGAAGACTTTCATATAACTGAGAAACTGTTGTCGAAACCCTATTTCCCAGCCAGTCAATACTACCAGTTATATAATATGCAGTGAAATGAAGATATTTTGGTCAGCACTTAACATCTAGGTCTTTAGCGCTGCTGAGGTGTGACACAATGTATGGAGCAGCACCGGAAAGAGGAAGCGGGGAAAACAGGGGATCCCCGAGAAAACCCGCCGGCCATCGGTATTGTCCGGCATGATTCCCACAAGGGAGGCGAGAGGGTCACGGTACTTTGATAAAGAAGTTATAAGAGCCGATGACGGTGGAGTGAGGCGAAGGGATAACACAACAGCCATGCCCCAGGACCTCCCGCACCGATGACCGGCGCTTACATGCGAAAATTCTGGGACCGACCCCGCCTGAAATGGAACCAGATTGCCTTTGTGGCATCCGCGGCCCCATAAGTCATGAAAGAAATAATCCTACAAGTAACGCAGTAACATAAGACATAATTTTCATTATTAGTTGTGGTAGATGAACATTTTTGGCTTGTTTGTACCTTCTCGAAGTCGCTGCCAAAAGCGAGCAGGTAGCCGGTGAGGCAGTATGCGACGCTGGCGACGGCCAGGTCCACCAGGTGGTGCAGGAGGGCGAGTTCCGCGGAGACAGTGGGCGTCGTGGCGGCGTGCACCTTGGCGAAGCCAGCGCGTAGCAGCACCACCAGCACCACCTCGAGGAAGGACGCGGAGGACGAGACAATGTCGTCCACGACGACAGTGGTGGTGTTGCTGGTACCCCCGGTCTCCCTGGGTCCCTCGCGCCTGAAAGGCCACTCTGCGCCGTCGTCCGTCAGCATTGCCCGAGTCTGTTGGCAGCCCCACGACGTGGTTGTACTAAGTAAACCTGCTGTGATTGGACAGGGTTTGCTCGGTCACGTGAACAGGATTCACCAGATTGATATCTACAAGACTGCTAACAATTCAGGGGTTGTACCCAATTTGACTAGCCAATAAGCATGCCGCTAATGGTAATATTTTATGCCTGTTACTGGTCTGCAGACGGTTATGAAGTGTCCGACGTGCAGGCTTTAAGGTAAGTGCAAACGCTACCTTGTAATGTATAGAATTTTTAATTTGGTGAATGTTTTAGCATTATTAAGAAACTAATTTTAACAATAATTAGGCCAATTACTCGCATAAATAGACTGTACACTCAGATTTTGTTTGTAAGTAGTAATTATTTATTTTGACTGTCTTTGAAGACCTACAGTACTGGCTAATCACTTCATATATTTTCAATACAATGCAAGCATGGTAAACTCAATTCCTTGAACTCAAAAGTTTATTTTGGAGGATGCGCATTTGCTTTTTAAAATGAAAGAAGGTTTCATGAATTCACACATTCAACACAGGAGCTGTGTTCGGCCAGCGTTTCAATGCACCCATCCCCCCTCCCCTTTATTTTAAACAATTTTTTTTTTTTTTGGTGTCCCGTCTCTATCTCAATGTGTGTTTTTAAATCGTTTAGCATATTGCCCACAATACCTAATTTCAGTGTAAGTTATTTCATTGTAGTAAATCACTTGGTTTTTGTTATTCCTATGTTCCCATAACTTACAAAATTTTACTTCGTCATGTCGCTATGAGAAAACCACGAGAGTTGAAATATTTTCACAAGTGGGAAATGTAGTCCCAAGTAACGTCTATAAAACAAAACATATGCCGTTCAAATATAAAAGTATGCATTTTGGCCACGTGAACGGCCTTAAGGCGGCCGCCTGGCTGGCGCTCGAGCAGTGTGCAGCGTGTTTGGGAGTTACCGTATTCTCAGAGACCAGTAAACGTGCGTCCACAATGCTCATCTACGAAAAGAAAACACACTTCAAATTACTTGTGAATGTGACTTTAAGAGTTAGTAGACCGTTTTTTTTTTTTTTTTTTTTTTTTTTTTTTTTTTTTTTTTTTTTTTTTTTTTTTTTTTTTTTTTTTTTTTTTTTTTTTTTTTTTTTTTTTTTTTTTTTAGGCACGGAAATGGGGAAGGCGATAAGTCGAATATAACCCGTGCGTCAAACACATCATCGCCTCTAGGCGCGGAGTACTAAACTAGCGTGCAGTGTTTACGTAGTAAATGTTTTTCAACGGGACTTCAAGCGATGACCCTGTAATTTTATTTGTGGAAAGTATGTGGTCAAGTCCGATGCAGGTTTCTATGATTTTGTTTTACGATTACGGTTGATATTTTCTCGGCTACAGCAACGTGAAAAAGTCATTTTTAGCACTTTTGAGGAGCTTGGAAATCGTGTTTTAAATTATCGTACTGTGTTTTTAAATTCATAGGGACTTAATTTGAAGTGTGTTTTCCTTGCGTAGATAAACGCATTAGAAACATTTGTAGTAACTATACATGAAACACGACTATACATACCACGCTACAGCACGTCTCACGCGCCAGGTCCACTAACTCTTAAGGACACCACGCACATGGGAAGCATTATTTTAAGGCCCTCGAACTTGGCTAAAATCGGCTTTTTTCAAACGGTAGTTTCTCAAGACATGTATAACGGATTTAGTCGAAATTGAGGTCTACAAGAACATTGGACTTAGCTAAATTGACGGGTTCAATAAAATGATAGGGCCACCGCTTAAAGTCTCACAGTAAATATGTTACGACAGGAACACTGCGCGCGCGTTTACGACTTTGGCCGTAGAGGCGATATCACAATACACGTACCGGCCGACGTCGCTCGTAGCCCTTCATTGATTTTCGCCTCACGCACTCAAACATGCCCTTCGCCAGGCGGCCGCCTTAAGGGCTTGGGCCCGAGTTTCTCGGCTTTCGAGAGAATTATTTTGTAAAATGCATACGAGAGTCGGTATCGTAAAATTGATTCGTAACTTTGTTGCAAATTGGTTTTACTATGCACTGTAATTTTTCGAGACAAACTGTATAGCGAATTTTATCAATTAAAAGGAAATTTCGTTAATTAACTAATTAGCAACTATTTTGCAGTCTTCTGACTCGACAAAATTAGAGTACGCAGTTTAAATCTGTCATAACATAGTTACGATGCGATTTTACGATATCGGCTCCCATTTATGTTTTAAAAATTAATTGTCGTTAAATGCGAAGAAACTCGGTCCATACCCTTAAGGGCATTCGATCGGAGTGAATTTCCGAAACTATGGAAAACTGAAATCAGCACGGTCGGAGCCGAGATACAAACCCGAATATTCTCGAATTCAATTTCATGCGAGTGTGACTAGTGACACTATAACGAATAGGGACAAAATTTACAAACATGTTTCTAGTTTAAGCCTTATAATCCTGGCGTGCCGTAAGTCACTAGCAAGTCTGATATTATTATTGTAATTTTCTGAAAGGTGTGTATGAACACGTTAATTGACTCGGGCAATCAATCGTCCAGCAAATGTAGTATTTAAAAAGATACGGATACATATTTTTTCTAATGTAATTAATAGGGAATTAATTTCAATATTCGTATTCCATGGATAGGCTACTGTGCGAAGTAAAAATAAACTCATGGGCGATTCGGTTGTAAGTACTATATATAAAGTGCGGAGTGCTGTTAATCTCGCTGGAATTAATCTCCGTGCAGAAATGGTTACGTTACTTTCATTACGACCGGACGGAGGGGAAGAGTCGCTTCCAGAAGTTCGCCGACAGCTTCGTTGGAAATGCACGTGTTCCCTGGGCGCTATGTTACGTATGTTATAACGTAAAGCGGGCTATAACCAGCCACCTGCGAGCTACTGGCTACATACGCCCTGGTGTGATGAGTAGCAAGGAAACTCCTGCAACTATAATGTCATACCTCGTCCCCGTTATGTGCAGTTGTGCTGGCTGGTCGAGAGAAACTACATCCGTCGTCTGCCAGTTGTTCTAGAGTTAAAACTGACAAACTTTTTTTACGGCCTTGGAAATACATCTGTCTGGGAACTACTCGAACTTAAAATATAGACCATAAATTTAACTATTTACCAAAATTATATTATGTGTTTTGTGTTGTCATCTAGATATTTTAACTAATAGACCATCATATCCAGCAATTATCAATACAATGTAATTATAGTTTTTTTTGTAAAAAATTGTGGCTGATCAACTGTAGGATTAATAAAAAATAGAAAAAATAATACTTATTAGATAAGGGAATTATTACTTACAAAGCTGTCAGATCGATGTCTTCAAAAAGTAAAAAATTTGTTTAAAATCGGGACAGGCTACTACAGGTATTAGAGGAAATAATCGATTCACTTATTTTCCTACATATTTTGATGTTTATGGCGTGTAACCTAAACATAAGAAAAAATTCGTTTGCAGTTTTATTATAAAACATTTAAACAGTGTCATTTATGTTTGTTGTAATAACATACCGATTTCAACGTTTTAAATTACTTCTCGGCCAAACGAAGTTTTAATTTTAAATGTAGATCTTTTGAACATACATTTTCTTCGACAAATTTCTGGAAGAGCAATGCTTTATTACTTGGAATTTTTCTGTTTTTTATGTACTTAGCGTCACAAATACGTTTACAACTTGGACTTAACAAACAAAAATTAATAAAATATTATTATTTTATATCACAATATTTCTTAGAAATTTTACGAAAAAAAAAAAAACCTTTTTTTATATAAGAGTTATCTTTTAAATTGGTCAATCCATTATTCTCCATTTTAATGCCGAGGCCACACAGTAGGTAGGCAGAAAGACACTGTACTTCACTGCATGTATTACAGTTATTCACGCATTCTGTAAGTTTCAGTGCACTCATAACAAAGTTGCCGACGTTGTAGTTATTTGGCTAGGTCCAAGAAAATGTCAGGGTGTGAATGGGCAATGGGGAAACTGACGATACAGTTTCGTCCAACATTGGTTGTAGTTGCTTCGATGTCAACAAGAAAAACTGTTCACTGGCATAATCAATCAAGAACAGAAACTAGCATTTTTCCTTCTGACTAATATATTTGCGATGAATGAGGTTTATTGGGAATACCGTAGGCCTAGATAAGAAGTATTAATGAAAACATGTAACAGCGGTAAAAAAATTTTTAGTGTAAAATCACTGTAGAATTTAAGCCTTCTGTTCTTTTGGTTCTCTAATATCAGCTGAAACTAAAAATTATACACAAGGTTACTACTGTACCTGGCTTGCGAACGCGTTATAATGTGTGTGTGTGTGTGTGTGTGCATTTGTGTGTGTTTACGAAATACACGTTCAAAAAAAATCTGAATTAGAGTTAGTAGAAAGTTAAGTTATGAAAATGTATCATGCCACCCATCAATCCAGAATATAACTTTCAAGGCACACAGTAAATTGCGCCTACATATTTTAAGCCCATTAGTGTGTTCGCAGCAATGATTATGAAATTACTTATCTCCAATATACCATTGAAGCGTATATGAACCTTTGCGTAAGATACTCCTTTCTACTACAATCTTCCCGCTGGTGAAATTAAGTGCTAAATATAAATAAAACATTAAAGTCGTGCAGTTACACGGTATACGGAATAACAGCATTTAAGTCCATTGTTAGACGCGTCAAGATCACGAGTAACGCGGTATACTGTGTTTCGTATGACGTGAGTACATTTCATCACTTCATTGGGTGTTCACATTATAATGCCAGTCACAATGTAAGACTGTAAATAACGGTGAAATTGACATCTCGCGTTCAAGTTAGAACTAAAACGTCAACCGGCATTGAATCAGACAACACATAAAAATGAAGTTTCATGAGAAATGTTAATATTTACGTAAGTTCTGTAAAATAGAGCAAAAAATTTTAGTAGTCACTACAAAAAAATTTGGTGAGGTCCATATTGACAAACTGTTTTGCAGTCACCACAAAACCGTTTTTTCGGTGTAGGTAAGTGTCCAGACCTGTACTTCTACGACCGTGCAGCAAGCAAACGGACAGCCGTATTTTGCTGAATTGTATTAACTGGACAAAAGTCTTAGATTAAACCTGAGAAGTTTTGTTCAATATAAGTTTTCATTAGTTTGGTTTTATCTTTCATCACCCTCTCTGTAAGTACCGGTAGCGAAAGTTGTTCAGATGCCAGATTTTTGTCTTCATGATAGGACTAACATTTTCCGTCATTACAGCACGATGACAATTTCATGAAATTAACGACTCAATAGAAAAATAACTGTTACTGGTTACATTTTTCAACTACAATTATTGTAGGCTAGTTTTATTTTAACATCATGTAATACATAAATTTTGAACGTGAATTATTTTAACGAGATTTTTGTGTTCAGCCTACATCTTACAGCGTTATAAATGCAATAACGGAATATGTTTAGAATTAGCTTTTTTGCCTTTATTATGATTCCGAATTTAAATTTTAGTTACTCTGACTACAAATAAAATGGAAAATTTTAAAACAGTTTTATACGTAAACTGCGAGTATTCGTAACTATCATAATAACTACAATCCAGTCTTACACCCTTCAAGAAATTTAATTCTTATCAAATTACTATTAGATAGTATAAATACGAAAACATACAATATACGGAAAAAGTGATCAAATTTTGGCCGCTAATGGCAAGAAAACTTCCGCAATACAACTGTAGGAAGAGGTGAATATTTCATTAAATACACATACAAGAAAGTTAGTAATCCAAACTTACCTAGTTTTCTTCGGGGTGATATTTACAAGCAAAATGCACATATTACCATTAGCCTATTTCAGGAATCTCTCTGTGTATCTTTCGAAATCGTAAATCACAAATTGAAGAAATCAAAGAGTAAATAAAAGTATCAGAATATTACAACGAGCATTAATCCTACAGAATATTAGTACTGGCATAGAACAAACAAATAAAAACACATAAGTATTATATTCATAGCGAAAGCAATTGCGACATGTTAAAAACGGGGTGGCCCAGGGGCGTCGCGTGGAGTGTTCCAAGGTGTGAGGTGACCAGCAGTGACTATACACAACACTGAGTTGTCTGAGGAACCATTTGACTTGTATGGTCAGGAACACTCCACAGCCAGTAGCGTACAAGAGGCAAGGTACTTATAATATATATACACCTTGGTCTCTGCAACAACACAACTGCTCAAAGCGTATAGTCGCTGCTAATACCTCACGCCTTGGAACACAGCCACGCTATGCCGCTGGGGTGGCCCTGCCTATTGCAACGTATGGGAGCTAAGTGAAGTCGCTCTGTTGGGTGTTCCTTAACCAATCACAATAAGAAATAGTTCGTAATAAAACACCCAGACCAAGCAATTTTATAGTTAATCGTTGTTGTTCCTTACATTACTAATTTGCACTAATCTAACGTGTTTTTAATTGTTTAGAGGCGCATCAACACAAGTGTACATAACCTCAAAACGCCTCAGCACCATGATGGAACACCCAAAAATCCGGCTTCAACTACGTCACAACAAGCCATCACCTGACTATTCTTACCTCGATGGTTAAAAATCTATTAATTTGCGCGGGATGTAGCCTATTTGTCTCTGGCACACAATATGTTCTTTACACGGCCTAACAGGAAGAGGTCTTGACACAATGTATGCTATCCAGCAAGAGAAAGTGACTCCCTTTTTGTCGCTGAGCGCTAGTAGTAATTTAGTGGAAGATTTGCCTTGTTTACATATGGAAGTGTTACAATTTTTTACAATTATTTATATAAAATGATGCTAACGTGGTAAGCTCTTATTGTAGATATATGTTTCGCATCCATAACTGCATTGGTATGTGTATGGAACTGTTTAAATTAGTCGTCTGGAAAAAATATTATGTAGGCTACTATTGTTTTAGTAAACACATTCGAACAAAATCTTTTTCATCCTGCCCTGCAAAATTTTAGATTCGTTGCAATGTGTGTCTAAACGCAAAAGATTGAAAAAACTAAATTTTATTGTTGAAAATGTGTTCCAATACAAAATTTCATGCACATTACCTGGATTTTCAATTTTTTTCTTCTATAATGCAAGTAATTCCAAAGATAAGCAATTCAGATAACCTACTTTCTCTTTTCTATGATAAAAACTACCTTAGAGTAACTATATATTACCTCTATGAAAACTAAACATTTTAAGTTGTGAAAACTTGCTAAGCCAAAGACAAAACATGACAAATCTTCCACTAAAAGACTACTAGCTTTGCGACAAAAAAGGAGTCACATTTTATTCCTCAGTGTCAAGACCACGGTCGTAGAAGTACTCGTCTATCTATCAATGCTATAGAGTTGACCCCGTTATGACTGAAAGCGTCACTAGCAATGAAGTGTTGTTTTAACATTGCAATATAGCGTCGTACTAGCAGTTCTCCTAGCAGCTTCGACACGTGTTTGCTCCTTGTAGTCCCAATTAACTCAATGTTAACACAACCCCAGAGTGCCAGTGGCGCCAATCAATCATAACGGGGTCAATTTTCAACTCCAGGTGTCCAGACCTGTACTTCTACGACCGTGGTCAAGACCATAGAAAAGGGAGTAGTTAGGTCAAGACCAGGGCTGTATAATACAACACAGCTCCAGCATTTAGTCCATTTAATATACATTTTTAAAGTGTCAATAAGGGTGACTGAACCATATACTATAACATACACTTTTCGCCTTATATACAAACAGCAACATGCTCTAGTGGTAAAAGTTGGAAACAAAGATGGCTGCCGACTACGGCACCTCCTGTCAATGGGATCTACAACAGGAAAATGAGAAGAGGCTTGCGACTGGGAAGTTAGGAATGACAGAGCAGAAGGAATGGGATATGTGGCATGTCGCCTGGGGAGCTGAGGAATGAGAGAGCAGGAGGAAAGTGAGTGCAATGAGAGAGCAGGAATAAATAAAAAACAAGACGGCAGCGATGATGTAATCCAATATGGCGGCGATGTTGTAATCCAAGTTTTACATGTTGAAGGTATGATTCGATTTGTGTTCCAAGTACAAGAAAAAACAATGAAACCGGCTTAGTAAGACTTGGGACTTTTAGTATGTTGTTCTGTACACTAAAAAGTACTTGTGTGCAAAATTTCAGATTTACAATGTTTTCTTTAAGGTTATTAAAATTTATTGTTAAAATGTGAACATAACATATTACTTATGATCTTTTTGCAAGAAAAAACCATGAAGCCGGCATAGGAGACTTGGACGTTTAGTACGTTGTTTAGTATACTTGATAGAACACTCACGCCAGATTTCAGATTTACAATATTTTTTTATAGGTTTTCATAGAATTTTGCTGAAAATGCTTGGGTTATAGCAACTCCGACACGAGCTTGCTCCTTGTCGGCCCATTTACATAATGTTAAAACCACGGTCTTATAATGACAGGTCTGGACAGAGATTAGAAAAACAATTCTTTCATCTCTGGGTCTGGACACTGGCCTATCTACCAATGCTATTGAGTTGACCCCTTTATGACTGAAAACGCCACTAGTGATATAGTGTTGTTTTAACAATGAAAATACAGCTTCGTACTACCAGAGCGCCTAGCAGCTCCGACACGAGCTAGCTCCGAGTGTCAGTGGCGCCAATCAGTCATAACAGGGTCAGTTTTCAATTTGGACCGCGCCTCTCCCATTTCCTGCTCTTGTGTTGATTGTCACCGTCTGTATGACCAAGCTGTCGACGAGACGCAAAGCCCACTTACCTATTTCAGAGTAAAGGACTGCAGGTGTGGGAGGGTGGAGGATGTGTACTCGCCATTTTGAATTTATGTATATATCTTTGAAATTATAACCATATTAGAACACAAAATAACTACTGACAAAATCTGACAGCATAAGCATTTGTTGTATGCTAGTTTTGTCGCGTTATTTGAAAACGACCAGTGTAATTAATCTACATATGCTTCTACAGGATAGTCTATTCCACCAATACTAACTTCAAGGCAGTGCCCCCCCCCCTCCATCCACACCCCTACCCCGTTTTTATTTTATAAACTACGTTAGTTATTTTACGCCCAAACGAGAGCAGTTTTCAAGGCATTATGTAACTAACGAAATTCTGGTTAATTGCTTTTTTTTAGTCGATGCAGTATTATTTCGTGTATTGAAAAAATAACTGTAATGGCAAAAACCATTTGAAACACAACTGCTAAACATGTTTTTTGATATCTACTCTAATTTAAGCTTAAAAATTAATTATACCAAAAACAAGAGAGCACGGTATCAAATCACATGTTATACCTGTAATACTAATAAGTTATAGTTGCTGTTGTGACAGAGTGAAGAGGTCACAGGTTTCCCATGTGGAAGTGGTGTTGGAGGGCAGAGAGGTATTTAGCGAGAGTGCTCGCCTACGGGAGACACGTGCGGTGCAGGTGGGCGGGCGTCTTGACCAGCTGCCGAGCTGTGTGACCCCGCCTCCCACGGCAGGATGGGGCTTCGTCCTGATCGCCGCTGCGACCTGCCAGGACGCCTCACCTCTGAACCCGGAAGGTCAACAAACCCAGCGCTGAGAGCCGTACCTCCTATCGCGCCGCGCCAACCCCGCTCATCCGGCCGTCCGAGTCTTCCCACGAGCTCGCACCGGCCGGTCCGAGGTGCAGTGCCTAGAGTTCGGTTCCCGTTGGGGTCGTTCCCAGATGGTGGGTGTGGCTGTTGGCTGGTGGGTTTTTCTTCAGCGTACTCCCGTTCTTCATTGTGGTGCTTCATTTCATGTCGTCCTTGTGAGATCGCCAGACGCCTACGGGCGCCCAGCCTGAAGCCTGATCTTGCGGTGTGACGACCTGCCCTTGCTATGTGTTTATTGAGCTCCCCGCGTTGAATGTGGTTTGCCTTAAGAGTAAGTGGACGGTAGCTTTCTCTTTAGCCTACGTTTGAGGCACGGACACGGGGAAGGCGATAAGTCAAACATAACACGTCCGTCAAACACTTCGTTGCCTCTAGGCACGAAATATTAAACTAGCGTGCAGTGTTTTTGTAGATAGAAACAGTTTTTCTATGGGAATTCAAGCGATGGTCCTGTTATTTTATTTGTGAGAAGTTCGTGGTAAAGTCCAGTTCAAGTTTCTATGGCTTATAATTTTACGATTACGATCGATATTTTCTCAGTTATACCAACGTGAAAAAGCCATTTTTCGCACTTTTGAGGAGTTTGGGAATCATGTTTTAATAAGCGAAAGGCATTTTTTAAATCATAGGAACACCGTCTGAAGTGTATCTTCACGGTACTTTACAATGTCACACGCATTGTTTTTTATTGCGTAACTACTAAAGTTGTTCTTAGATTGATTACGCATTGAAGTAACACTCCCATAAAACTATTCTTCTATTAGAAGCATATTTTTCGAAGCCTTCAGAAAGGCTAAATAAAATGTACTTATTCAAACTACTGTACCTCGAAAAAAAAACTCTACCTGATTCGTTAAAAAAAAAATGGGTCCCAGCTTTAAGACCCACAAAAAGATATGAAAAATAATATAATGAAAACACGTTGAGCCAATTTAGTGCACCGTGATTACACCTGAATACGACATTGTTCTTGACAACTGTATTTGTGTCGTACCTAATTGCTTCCTAGCTTATTCTCCCACTACTAACGTTATCTATCTTGTACAAATCGACATGTAAACAAATTGTTATGCGCATGCAGTTTTTTTTTTTTTTTTGTGAACGAAGTCTCTTTCAGGAGATGAAGTGTTTTGAAATTATTAGGGTTGGGGTGGGTAAAAGGCTCCATTGACTTGAATATTGCTTGATATTGTAGCATGTCACTGAATCTAAGGCCTTATCCATCACCCATAATGTATTCATTTTCACCTTACATTAATTTTTAAAACAGACTTTCATCTGCGCCATTCGCTTGATTTTGAGTGAAAACGTGAACATACGCCACTGCTGTAATTAGTAATATGTCGTCCCAGGAATTAATACGAGACAGAATACAACAGCAAAGAAAACGAGTCAAGTCTTACAATAGTCGGGATAAATATGTATAAGTACGTAATAAATTCCGCAGTTGATTATGTTAGTCCGACATAATGAAGCATAGTGGATTTAATCAAATATAGCAAGCCTACTGATAAAACTAAAGACAATGCAATTAAAGGCATGTACACAATTCAGTGCTTTAATATTTGTCTTTACGTTTCCGTTACTTTAAGTATTTCGGCAATACACAATACAAATGTAAAGTTAAAATAACTACAGTTGAAAAACAATTGAAACATTTTTTATGAAACGGAAATATTATTTTATCATTATATATTTTCTATGGAAGCAGATCACGGAAATATGCCAAAAATTAACCTCCATTATTTTTAAAAACTTTTCAGAAAAACTGCAATGGCAGCAATTTATGACACTTACAGTAAACTGGCGAATATTTCACTAACACTATTTACGAGGTTTTCCGAGTACATATAAGAAACATTTGATTACATTTCAATGAAATACCAGTACTGCTAAATAAAATGAAACTACTTTTCACTAAACAAACACAATATCTACTGGTTTTCTGCGAATGGTCCTCTTGACTTTAAGTTTTCAGTTTATCGAAAACTTAAAGGGAAGATTGCTTGACTTTAGCTTTGCCGACTCCGTTGTGAAGGACTTCATAAGAGTCCGTCTATTGAAAGCTACCACAATATCAAATGTTAAAAGTCAAATGCTACAGTTTTCAATTATTGATACGGAGACCAGATAACATACATACAAAGCTGGAATGAACGAGGACTGCGCAGACGCAAGACTAGACTAAATAACAATGACGATACAGAAGAACACATGTTTCCAAGGCGAGATCGTCGGTAGAATAGTTAGTGTTCGCTTTCATGTAGTCTACATCTTTGATGCTCACTTTCACGTACAAGAAAGATACTCGTGTGAAATAGGCTTAAGATGGTGTACAGAACTTCGGCCATTGATTGTACATTGAACAGTTTTAAATACGTTAGAAGTTTGCTCGAAAACTGTTCAAAGTACGTTAGTAATGCTTGCTAAAGGAACAGCATCGAAAGAATGATGCACGTATGTATAACTGTTTCAGAGCCTATACTTTTTAAAGTTCATTTTCTTGCAACTGAATATGCCGGAAATGGGTACTGTTGTTGGTTGAACAATCTTTAAAAAAGGTATAGGTATATACTGTATGAACCTTCATGTTAACAATACGTAGAGATGGGGAAATTTGTTGAATTAAATGACCTGCATGATATAATCAAATATCCTATGCATACTCAAACCCTGTATATTCGTTCATTGTCTACTGTTCCACTGAGTAGCAGCTAGTGGACAAATGGTCGGAGCTTGAGTATGCATAGGATATTTGATTCTGACATGCAGGTCACGGAACTCGCGAAATTCTCCAATCTCTATTTATAGTTGGTAAATCCAGCACTAGTAGTTATGGCCTAACGTTAGACGTGTTTAAGACAACGCTAGCACGCACGACGAGAGGACACGGAGATACTGCATGTCACACGGGCAGAGCGGAGCAAACAAGTCGCAGCTGTGAAGTCAAGGGCAACACTAACAATAGACGTGTGCGCTCGCACGTGAGCATGAGGCGACCAGTCACAGAGGTGAACGACTCTGCTCATGTTCAACCTCCCCCTCCCTCCTTCACCCTTCCTTGACCGTCCATGTTCCTTTATCACTCCTCCCAGCGCCTGCCGCGCGCCTCGACGCAACCAGCCGGCCATAGTCGCTTCAAACGTTCCTTACCAGCTGCTAAGTCACGTGACCAGGGGTCTAGTATTTTAACTTCACCTCTGGTAAATAATGTCACCTGTGACTTCTTTCGAGAACGACAGTATTTCGGTTAGTCACTCGAGGCTGTCTTTATAACGTATTCTCAAACACGTCTCTATCAGAGTCTCGAAATGCTTGGCAACATTGTAGGATGTGCTCTGAAAAACTTCATACGACTTGCTGAATTATACGTTCTCAGTTTTCACAACCTGTTTTGAAGTACTTATTACCGAAGTTTTATTGTATACAATATACTGCATATCATATTTGTTCCCTTTCAGAATTCTACTTCAAAGTTACATCACTTTCTTTCGTCTATAATGCACTCATCTCTAGTAGAAAGTTAGTTCACTGTATTTACAAGAGATAGAAGCACTGATACTGTATTAGTGTACAAGTAGTCAAGAGATCAGTGTTCACGTCATTGTTGCTGACTTCGGCAGTGAAAGTGAATATACATACAGCTATAATTTACTGAAAGTTTTACATATCTAAAGAATATAATAATGTATTTGTCTACTTCCCAACCACTTTGCAATAAGATTTGTTCTCCAAAGAGAATAGTTGTAGAACATAAAAAAATGTCGGCAATTTTTTTTATTATGAATTCTCTCGATGCAACACCTTAGGACCAGGTATTTATATGAAGTGAGTTACAAGTCATACGACAGTCATAGACTCATTTTCAGTTACAGAATACCAGTTACTCAGTAACTGTCGTTGTGTAAAAATCGCATAAAGGACTACAAAAACTATAGAATTGGCTGCCAGGTTTGGTCGATAAATTCAGGGTTTTAATATGGCGGGAATTTAAAACAACCTACACGTTTTGTACATTTGTAAAACGTTTTACTAATGATGACGTCCGTGGTAAATTTTTACATGTTAGTTGCTTTCTTCTATTACATACAAGATACATTTCGTGGTTCTTTTCTTTGATATTTTGAAACACTTTGCACTCAGTTTCACTTGGTTAACTCTGTTTACATTTATATCGCGGCAACTTATTCTGCTAACAGCAGCTTAGTTTATCGTGAAGCTGCTTAGGTAACTTACTGGTCGCTTGAAAACTTTACTCTGATTACTGTTTGCCCGCCTTAAGGGCGTTCAAGAGGGGAAAATCGTTATTTCATGTTTGTATGAAACAGTGGTGTTAGATCTGCAGATGTTACTCGGGAGTATATTTTCCTCTTATGTTATAAAAATTAACTCGGCCATTTTTCCTATCATGATATTTCAAAGTCAAAATGTGCATGTTTTTCGCTCTTATAAGCTGCAAAACCCATTCTAAAATTTATAACTTAAAAAATGTTTGTGATAGATTTTTATCTACGCCAAACAGTCTCATGGCATGTTGTTTCAGTCTGAGTTTCTTCACTTCATTATGTCCATCGTTTTTTGAGGCTCATAAAAACGAAAAATTAAAATTTTGAATTCGAAATGCTATTTATGGGAAATCTCAAACTGGCTGAGAATTTTTTTTGTAATAGGAAAATGAACTACTAAGTAACCTCTATAAAACTCACAATAATTTATACAAATGTAAATTTATGATATTCCTCACTTGAACACTCTTAAACTAAGATCTTATTTTGACATAGTCACCCTTCCCTCGTGACTTCTTATAACTCCCTACTGCCTGGCAGTTCTTGACAAACGTCTGGAAAATTCGTAAAATTTACCCCATGGACCTAAATCCCTTGTAGGAAATTCTCTAGAAAATAGCGAGATATGCATAAATATTTCATACAACATCTCGTACACAAAATTTCCTACGAGGTGAGAAAACTACTAAATTTCGTTCGAATTGAGTTCGTGAAGGCAAAAACCAATGCAATGGAAACTTGACAGTAAGCGCGAAGATTGCAGCAAACCGTGGTGCATATATCACTCGCAACGTAATTACTTCACAGGCCCTGTCAGTTCCAAGTATCCATGGTCTTGTAATAAAATGTTATGAAGAACAGTACTTGCTTCAAGCTAGCTCGACAATTTTTTTAAACATTACTGTAACGAACTGCAATGTGCAATATATGTGCGAAAGAAAGTGAATTGTATACTCTAGTATACTCTAGCGTTAGTGGAAGGGGCATATAATAGTCAAGTGTATTTCCAATACTCACCTGTTATTCCCAGCACACCATGCTAACTGCGGTACATATATTAGAAATTATTATACGACATGCTTTTTTTTTGTCGTATACAGTGTCTGTTCGAACAACTCGGAGTTATTTTTCTTGTACCATGTTCCAATTAGTTGTCACAGAGTCATTGTTCACTTGTCCTTGATTCCTTCGTTTCCCATAATGCCTCACACCAGTTTGATCCTTTCCAGACGAATTTATGTGTATTGTTAAATTTGAACCTGAACCTTCATACATATTAACAACATAAAATGCACTGCAGATAAGTTGACATTCTACAGTTACGCCATTAAGTAACTTTAAAACTTAATGTTCGCTATCGGTCTCAAAAATAGTTGCCAGATTATTAACGTTGTAATTCCCAAGAAAATCAAATGGCGTGAAGAAACTGATAAAATACTTTTATGGATAACTGTAATAATTCGTGTTAATGTTGCCAAAGTCGCTTAGTTAAATTAGCAAAGTTAACTGTAATTTTCTTTTAGTGTAATGCAGAACATATATATGCAACTGTCACAGTAGAAGAACGGGACACAAGAATCACAATTATTTGATCGCCGTTTCAATTCAACCTTTCGACAGTTTTCTTGCATGCGATTAAGCATTATACGCGAAAAAATCTCTGTGGTAATAAAAACCGTCTTCTTCGGAAATAGCGACAAGGGCGGAAGAAGAAATCGCACCTACATTTGTCTAAATGTGATGTCCTGTGGTACATTCGTGCTCTTCGACTGACTTGGAAGGGCTCCTTTGATAGTGAAGTTATATCTCTGCATTGTAAATACACGTAACAGGGTTAAGGGGCAACCCTACCTGCCCTTCAAATACGTAGCAGCGAGTTACGACTATTCTCATTCTGAAGAAACTATTTAACGCATATTATATCTCTGTACCTACGAAAAGAACACACACTTCAAACAATGTTTCTATAGTTTTAAAATTCGTCACGTCTATTTTAAACATAATTTTCTGGCCTCTCAAAACGGCCAAAAATGGCATTTTCAGACTGCCGTACGTGGAAAGTTAACAAACGGATTCGAAAAACATAAGTGTAGAAACAAGCGTCAGACTTTGAACTATGCTGCCCATAAATAATATAACGTCCATAGGAAAAAGGATAATACTGAAGCACTGCACGCAGCTGAGTAGCTTGTGCGGAGAGGCGATAATACATTACATACGTCAATTAGTGGTACTCTTACCGCTCCTGTCTCACACACACACAAAAGCAACCTACCTATGGAGACCCCTTAAGAGTACGTAGTAGATAAATAAACGCTGGAAACATAAATTGATTTCTACGCTTTTTTCGAAGCCAATATGGATAAAATACTCAATGACAATCCTAGATAATGGTATTTGCCAACTTTATGAGTAAATATTTATCCAAAATTACTAATTCGTTACGTGTGATCTCTTGCGCCGCAGTTAAATGCACGAGGTTCCGGCGTCAGACATTGTGCCTCAGAAGTTCGTAACACTGGAAACAATTTTGTTTAAAAGGTTGGCTTAAATTATTGCCTAGGATTGCTATTGTTTAATTTTCACATATTGGCTTCAAGAAACCTACAGTTATAGAAAAATGCTTTTAGCGTTGAATTATGTACCACGCCCTGTTAAAGGCCTCGCCTAACACACGCTTAAAATGTGTTCGTAAATAGGCTTTTTTAAAGAAACTATTCCTCATTTTCCCAATGTGTCTATGTACGAAAATAAAATATACTCCAAAATCTGACTGAAGAGTAGTTTCAAAGCGCAATGTCGATTAGAAAAATCATTTCGGAGCTCCTCAAAATGGCTAAAAACAGCTTTTTCAACTTGTTATACCTTAAAAATTACTCACGGGATTCGTGTGAAACTACTCTAGGAGCTTGCAATGGACTTTGCTTAAAACTTTTCACCAATAAAAACACGGGGTCACCACAGAAAGTGTCAGTCAGGCGAGTGATCTACTATACCATTGCACGCCGTTTCAGTGTCTTGCGGCAGAGGCGATACCGCACCGGAGAAGCCGGTCAGCATCACCCTTGGCGCCTTGCCTCTCTCACACTAACACACGGCCAGTAGACGGGCGGTTCAGAAGCGACGGAGCTATAAGGGCGATCTTGAAGCGCTCGTCAAATGCCGTTATCACCACAATGAGCGAAGCACCGAGGTAGAGTGCAAGATTCCCGCCAATCCATTTTTACTATGGGACTTAAGCGTTGTCCGTATAATTGTATTGCTAGAAATTCTTTAATAAAGTTCAATGCACGTTTATATCTCAGTTTCAAAAGCATCAAATTCGTATATTTTGAAGTACGACAGTCTAAATAGCCGATTTTTTAAAGCTATGTTGGAGGGTTTCGAAACAATGTTTTTTAAATGACATTCCGTCCTTATTGTACATTGACACAGAGGGCGCATGTGGAGTAGTTTCGTAAAAAACTTATTTTCCTGTACCCGCTGAGTTGGAGCACAGATCTGATTGATGCATAGCAGATCACATGGCCAGAGTTCTGAAATATTAACAAGGTACAGTACTTCTGTGCGACTTGCATTGACTACTTTAAATAACAGGGCATGCTTTAAACTCTCTATTTGGGCGATATGTGCCTGGCACAAGTTCTCGTGCATGGTCGTCATCCAGCACAAGTTTTTCACCCATCTTGCGTCGAACGAACAGAACCTCACTTAAGTTTCTACATTTTTAACAATAGCTATATTTTTTCAAACATGAACGACTACCGAGATCGTAAAGTCGCTCTGTAACTTTGTTTATAACTGGTTCTTAAAATACACACCCTGATTTTGTCGAAACAAAATACAGATTCATGGTACCTAATTAGTTAATTAACAAAAGCAGAGAAACTCGGGCCCGTAACCTTTAAGGTCGATGTTGACATGCGTTAATCTGTAAAACTCTAGCACGAACCAATTTAATTTAATAAAAACGAGAAATGCTATAACAGTATGTTTTCTGGATGTGCGTACAATACGTCTCAAAAAATTATGACCAGAAAGTGGAAGAAGACATGCATTTTGTAAAAAAGAATTTCGACTATTTTTAATAACAAGAACTGATTGAACGGGATATTTTTAAATAAAACTATATACAAAACTTAATTGGATTCTTATCAACTCCCAATATTTAAGCAATTCTAGTAAAACGCATAATACAATCAAAACGCAAGAATTTATTTAAACTTTAATTGTTACATGCTGGTTAGACCCATTCCCCCCTCGCCATGGTGGTCTGGGTTCGCTTCTCGGTAGGTTCGCTCCCGATTTTCGCTTCTTATAGCGATGAAATTACGGAACACACTTTTCATTACCCTCTTGCGTATGGCCTTCTTTTGTACTATAATCTCCTCTCTTTTGTACTATGACATCGTCTTTTGTGCTGGTGCAAAGGCAATGATAGTTGATTGGTGCATAAAATTAGTATTTTATTGTGATTTTTCACAACACTATCATGTTGAATTTTGGCTTCGTAACAATTATTTATCAAGCTAGTATGACTTATGTTTCCGTAAATTGTTGTTTTTTTTTATTTCATTTAACACTGCTGAGAATGCTGGTATTTGTTTAGTCACTTAATATTTCAAGTCAGGAAATTATCTGTACTGTAATTACTACGTGTCATCAAATCATAACACGGAATACAGTAGTCTCTTTATTCAATTATTAGAGATGGTTAGCGTATTTATTCTAAGTCAGGTTGAACGTCAAT
Source organism: Medauroidea extradentata (assembly GCA_003012365.1). Taxonomy (NCBI): domain Eukaryota; kingdom Metazoa; phylum Arthropoda; class Insecta; order Phasmatodea; family Phasmatidae; genus Medauroidea; species Medauroidea extradentata. Next base: position 27,200 of record PNEQ01119841.1, read on the forward strand.
AACTATACTTCACTGTTACTTGTGTGGTTAGATGAAAGCTGTATAGACTTTCCTCTGACGACTGCAGTCCCTTAAGGGGGTTCAGTGGTGAAAATTCGTAATTGTATGTTTGTACTCCATGCTGTACGTTTTGCAGACGTTACTTACTACATTTTCCACTTGTAAAATTGTTTTAGCTCTCGTAGTTTTCCCATAGCGGCGTGTCAAAGTCAGAATTTGTACGTCACGGGAATATAAGAGGAACAAAACCCAAGTAACTTACTCGAAGTAAATAATTTACATTGGAATTATACATTTTGGGTTACGACACTGGTAAATCGCAGGAAAATTTGATTGCTTGCTAGGCTCCAACATGCTATATACAACATGGAATGTTTTGCACCTATATTGGCTATCGTTTATATGTAGCACTGTGTCCTTCTTCAACAGACCCAATTAGAACTGTACAATGTTAACACAACGTGTGCGTGATTTGCCAGAAAATTGTTCACGCGTGTCACGGATGAAATACTACAGTTTATTGGAGACTATGTTAAATATTTTCGCGACTTTCCAGTGTCTCTAATCATGGGACATATGCTGAAATATTTAAAACCACACAACTAAGTCCTTTCATATTTTTTAAATTACAATAAATGAAGTAAATTGTCGTCATTATCATACATTTTCAAAAAGTACAAGACATTTAATTGTGTGTTTTACGAATCTTTTAGCTTATTGCCTAAACTATCTAATTTTAATGTTAAATATTTCATTGGAGCAAGTCTCTTGCTTTTTATTATTCCTATGTTCCCGTAACTTGCAAATTCTGACATTGACACGCCGCTAAGGAAAAACTATGAGGGCTAAAAATGTTTACAAGTGGAAAATGTAGTCATAAGTAACGTCTGTAAAACAAACACTATGGCGTAAAAATATAAAACTATGCATATTAGCCACGTGAACGCCATTAGTAAATGTGAATATAATTCCTACCCGCTTATACTGTTAGAAGGCAAAACAGATACCTGGCTTCGGCCAGTGCGTGTATAGGAATGAGAAGTCTTGGCTGCTGCCAGAACGCGAAATTCTCTTGCCTCAAGAGATGTTGAGTTATCGCGAACATTTCTTATGCCACTATACCCTTGAAAACGATACAGTTCCTTGCAACACAAGGATCGAATAAAAACTGTTCGACACGTCATGGTTGTCTACAAATCAGTCACAGCACGGAGAATATTTCAAAAGCAGAATTCTCATTGGTTCTGTAATACAAGGTAACAGTTTCACGCACAGACGAAAGCCAGTAGCATAAAAGAAGCATTTGAATGTATACGTTTAAACTTAGCAAACACTCAACTTTTTCCGGCGGTGAATCACCACGCGCCCATTTCACGAAGGTACAAGTCTTGTAATAGTTAACAATTGTAAAAATTAAGCACTGGTAATCGCAGGTCACCAGCAACAGGCGTATCACATAGATTTCCAACACTTTTCACTGACAAGTGTAATATTTACTTGTTGGGGACAAGTGTACTTGGAACATTTGTATGTAACAAGTCTTGTGTTGGTACATTTGCACGTAAACATGTAGTAACATAACTTTGCAATAGCAGTTATTTCTCTGCCCGAAGGCACTATTGCGTTTTTTGCGTTTCTTCTACCAATTCAACTCCAGAAGAAGACGAAAAATAACTAAAAACATTCCATTAATTGGAATTACTGGCACACTTGTAAAGCTGCCTACCTAACTATCTGAGACTTGTAAAACAAGATTGGTAAACAACAATTGTCAGTTACAAGTTTGGTTCTAAACTTAAGATGTGGACTTGTTCGCAATAGGCAATGTGCATGTAACCTTGTCAAAATTCACTTGTAACTACAGGCGTATACTTTTTCCGTTGAGAAACGCAGTGTTGTGGGATTTATTTTAAACTTGTAGTAATTTACTTGTTGAGAACGAACTTGCAGCTTTGTGAAATGGGCCCCATATGTATGAATGATACGTGGGACTCCCTGCCACGTGTCGCGTGGGAGGATGACAGCGAGGGTCTTAGTTATAAATGGGGAGAGCTTTGTTTCCCCCACTCAAGAGGGCCTGCATGCTAGGGTCGTCGACCCCACGGGTAGACCCTATGTCTTCTACCTCCGCCACGTCGGAGCGCTGGTCCCTCCGACCAAGGCCGGTCACTAGTAACCACGTGTTGCGAACTGTTCGCGAGCGACCGAGGTAACTGCTACTTCGTGCCAACTCGCTTGAATATTACGTGACCCGACAATTTGCTAACTGCCAGTAACCCCTGCGTCTCACCCTGCCCCGTTTCTTTTACTTTTTTCTTTATCCCCCTCGCATTTTGCGATTGCGTTCGTTTTATTTTCAATCTAAAACGAAGGGACCATATTACACCATATTATGAAAAGTTAAATTGGCTGCGTTTGTAGGAGAAGCGTAAACTTAAATCACTGTTATTGCTACATAGAACTCTGTCTTGTAACCAACCTAAATATTTATATTCGCGTTTCCAGTTAATAGTAAATAAACACAATCGACAAACTAGGTGCGCAAATTCAAAAATGTTATCTTTACCAGCCTATAAATCGCACAATTTTGCCAAGTCATTTTGTGTATCTGTATCTAAAGCGTGGAATGAACTCCCAGCAGAAATAAGAGCCATAACTTCTACATTGGGCTTCAAAAACCATTTAAATAAGAAAGTATTTTTCAAGCAACAGTCGTAACTTGAAAATTCTTGTTTCCCAAATTAAGTTTTTTCATATCTTTAAATCATTAGTAGAGATGATGGTTTATCGCGGGAAAACTTGACTATTTGCTAGGCTTCAACGTACGTTTAACTTATGAAAAAATGAGTGGCTTTCACTTGTACGTGGAGCTGGTACCCTATTTGACTAAGCCTATAAGAACCTCGCTGTTTTAATATTCTATGTACGTTATTGGTCTGCAGACAGCTACGGTGTGTCAGTGTTTTCAAGGCTATCTTGGCGCAAAATATTTTCGCGATATACCATCATCTCTAATCATTAGTAATAATAAGTTATCTTTTACATTAAACCTGTTACTTTATTTTGAAACAGAAGTTGTTACTTTAAAATGTTTGTACTAGATCATATGATATCAGAATTTAAGTGATTAATTTTCCTTTATTTTGTCTTATTTTACATAAAATTTATTTTTTTGTTAAAGCAATTAATTTTCTAAAAATAGACATAGTTGCATTTGTAAACGTAAATTTCATCTGTTTGCCAATGTTGATATGTTTAATTTATTAATAACTTTATAATGTATAATTACCATGGTTAAATGCAAGAAAAGGCGTACGCATTAATTTCGCCTTGTAAAACTTAAGACGTAAATAAATAACTCTCTTGTCCTGGAGGAATGTGACGGAAGACCGAGTGACTCGCCGGGGTCCCGTGTCAAATTTCGAAGAGGAAACTGCAACCAATGAAAAACTGGTCGCTTCTGGAATTTCTAGGGGGCTGGGTGGTGTAGCAGTTGGTGCGATCCGACTTTGATTCCCGGCGGGATCAATTCCGATTTTTTGCAAGAGGTAAATGTTGCAGTTGACAAGTGTGTTTTCTCAGGGTCCCTAGCTTGAATTCTAACGCTTCTCCGTCGTAGGTCCTCAATTCATGTCGTACCTCAGGGTTTGGGAGACCATCCCTATTATCATATATTCTGATTTCTGCAGGATAATAGAAGTAACTGAGGTATCTACACAGCGCATATTTTCAACGATGTACCGTTTGCACATCGCAACCAAGTGAAAATGTATCGAAACGCATGAAAGCGATCATAAAGTAGATTCCTCTTACGTTTCTTCTACCCAAGCAGCAAAAGTTCTGTAAAAAATAACTGCCATAGTAGAACGCATATAATCTTACTTGAATTGACTCCACAATCGAAACGATAAAATCCTAAAGAAAGTGTATTTTGTATCATGTATCTACCTAATAGGTAGAGACATGCAAAATTCGCGTTATCATTTGGTAGCAGACTAAACTTCACTGTCCTATACACAACAGAGCATAATCTGCTATTCAACTGGCCACGAACTTTTATGTATTGTCATTGACGTGTGTTACGTCTTTACAGAGATTGGCCTCTGTACCGTGTAAGCATTCTCCGCGGCAAGTCACGACAATATCGACCAGCGAGAGACGTCGAACGAGCCAATAATCACTCGGAGTCTAGTCAGCTATCAGAAAATAACGTGAATTTTGCGTGTCTCTACTAATAAGTTATTCAACTATTCGGGCATTGGCAAAATTGCTGCCGCAGATAAGCATTCAGTGTGATTTTAGACTTTAGTACAGACTGTTGGTGGTGTAGAATGAGCGCAAAAAAATGAGTATTCTAAACACAGATTATTGTAGAACTGTGTTGTCACAGGATACCTAGAATGTGGCGCAAATGATTCCTCCAAAATAAGTAAAGGCTGTTTCCGAATTCATAGGATTAATCCTCGGATCCCTAAATCCTCGCACTCTTCACAGCAATGCATCCTTCGCGGTAAGGGTACATTTGTGTATAAACATACCTTCCGAATTACCAATTCAAATAAATGACTATAGCAAGGGCGTAAGAATGCTTGCCACGCATCCTTGAGCCAAGGATGTGTGGGAGGGTGCATCTTGGATCCTCGGTAGAATTCGGACACGAAATAAAAATGGTCGCATCCTTCATGATGCACTTTTCAAGGATGCGAGGGTGCGAAGGATCCTTCAAGGCACTATTCGGAAACAGCCAAACATTTGTTACAGTCGTTAGCTTATTTTAATTTATTTAAATACGCTGCTCATGCTGCAGAAAGAAAAAGTTACTTTAAAAAATATAAAGTAACAAAAAAAAACGGAAAACAAACGTGGAGCGGAATACTATACATAGGCCTATATAAATGTTTATACAAAATTAAAAACATAAACATACATACATGAATGCACATACTAACAAACGTGCACACATATACGTACCGTACGAACATGAAATATACATACATAAACACATGCATAAATATCACACACAATTCCGTATGACCCAATAAGACAAATCACACAACCACAGCAGGTTTTAACTGACGACTCAGTAACGACGTTTTGGACACTACGAAATGATTGCCTGATTTGGCTCAGTTATAAAAGTTATAGGAAGGTTGCAGCAACCGCATACCTAACCCTACTATTACAGTATTACAGTAGTCTAAAGATTAAATTAGGTTAGTAACTTTCAGGATTGCCCAGACCCTCCAACAGTATGGAAATATTTCATCAGTCGTTGCTCGGGAATCCAACTATATCAGAATTAATAAAAGTTTTTAAAAATTTAACTGGTCAGAAAGTTAATAATTATTATCACTGTCAAAAAATACAGACTGACCATTTTAATTAAGTAAAGTGGGATTTACGTTTCGTCGACAGCGATATCATTAGAGAGAGAGAGAGAGAGAGAAAGAGAAAGAGAGTGGCACGTATTCACTTAAAAATATGAGCTAGAAAAAAAGGAATCGGCCATGGCCTTTGTTAATTAAACATCCCAGCATTCGTCTGGAAGGTTGGAGTAATCTAACCCGGGTCCTTCTGAGTGCGAGTTCAACGTATTACCGTTGTGCCATCTCGCTCAGTTATTTAAATGAAGTAAGCTTAGTTTTATGTAGAATGTGCTGCATACAAACTGCATAATGCATCGTCTTATATCAAGGATCTGCTGTTGTAAAATGTGCTGGTAGTGAAATGTCTATATTCTGTGTTTGTTTAGACAGGGATGATGGTACTGTAGAGCAGTTACACCTAGAAGTGAACCTGTAGTTATACTGGGTAACCCTGGCCTTACCCTCGAACATGAACTTTCACCAGCGTATACCACGTAACATGAACTCCTTTTATGGATATAACTTTCTGTGTGAACGGAAATAAGACGGCGGAGCTGGATCACAAATACCGTATGATCAAGGTCATTATGAAAGTGGGTCAACTACCTCCCCCAGATCTTCAGTAAAAAATTGTGACTCTTATATCTGCGTATGGTGAGGTATGACACGGTTAACTCTGATAGACTGTGCGAAAACATCAAACCTCATATTAAATACCCGATAAATAACAATATTTGTTATCTGCACTGTTCGTTACAATTTACAAAATATAAATAAACACATATTAAAACTAAAATTGTATGCTGAACTTTTATAATGTAAGGAGAACTGTTTATGTATAAAATGTTTTTGGTATGAAACATGGAAAGCAGACGACTATTTAATTTTGCCACCAAACGAAAGTCAATTACTCTCAACAACACTCCGCAGTTCTTAGCGTCGAAACTAATTCAACTAAACTCCCACCATAACTACAACACAAGGCATAAAACCAACTCCCAAATACCGCGTCACACCAGCGCAACATTCCGGCGATCATTCAATTACATGGCTAGCCGTGTCTGGAACGAGCTGACACCCAACCTGAAAATGACAAGTTCGTTGGCAATTTTCAAAAGAAATATAAAAATATATAGACATACATTGTTGACAGGCCAAAATCATCAAAACTGAAGAAGGTTGTTTGACAGACAACATATACAACTTACAAAATGTAACCAAGAAAATAACTGTTACAGTGGCTGAAAGTAATATGTGATTGCGAGTAATTTTTATCTATTCATTTATCACCTTGTGTTCTAATATTTAATCTGTTATGTATGTAAATAAAATATTTAACTAAGTCCTTCTAATAATTTTTTATTATTATTTTCATTTTTTTTTTTTTTTTTTCGTCTGTAAGTATGTATTTCGTTAGTGATTCTGTTTGCACACGACAAATTGTAAACCGGCCGTTGTGCTGAACTTTGATCGTGTATAAATAAATAATAAACAAATAAAGTTATGGGAGGGTGACTTTATAAAAGGGTTTCAGCTGTAATCATAAAGAAGAATATTATGGCCTTCAATTTATGGCTATAGAGAAAAGTTGCGTGTTTTATTGGGTGCGTGGTTGAAGTTTACATACATCAGTTTCTACAAGCATTTAACTAATAAATCGGTAATAATGTTCACTCGCGTGTGAAGGGTTCTGAGAAACATGCGATTTAAGAAAAATAATAAATAAAACAAGGTATAAACGACTTTTAAATAATTGCATTTCAAAAAGTAGTTCCTGACAACAAAACATTGCATCAAGCTCTTAAAAACGTAAAGTAAATTGAAACGGACAGAACTGACACTATTTAATAAACGAAAACAAACAAAACCGTGTGTTCCATTTAGCTTCATCACATATTAGTAAGATATGGTAGTAAAACACAGATTTCGCATTCATAAGGATACGTGTTTGATTCCCGGATCAGCCATTTAAATTTCGTTTCACAATGGTTTTACAAAATTACTCCTCGCAAATTCTGAGATTGTTTCTTAACGGGCGCCTCCCTGGGCTTGAAACGTGTTGCAGCGAGTAGCGAATGTTATTTTTTTTTTAACGAAAATTCTTAATGTCCAATACAATTGTATAGTAAAAGAACATACAATTCAAACAATACTCGATAAGTTTACATATTCAATACGCTTATCAAAACATGATTTTTAACCGTTCAAAATGCCTAAAAACGGCTTCTTCAAACAGCAGCATGTGTGAAAATACCATCCTTATTTGACTAACTCAAAACTAGACCCATGCACTGGACTTTGAACCGTATTTTCCACAGATTAAATGATACGGTTACCGTTTAAGTACCCACATGTAAGTGAATAATAGTAAACGACCGCCCACCGGTTGAGTAATTTGTGCGTAAAGGATATATTGCATTACATACACCTGTCAGCGGCGCCTTTACGCCCCATCGACTGGCTTTCGCTTGTACGTGGGGCTGTTACCTTATTTGACTGAGCCTATGAGAATCCCGCTATTGTAATATTTGATGTCTGTCATTGGCCTGCGGACAGTTACATTGTGTCAGACGTCTATCACCTAATCTTTAGGGACTGGAAAATTTCGCGAATTCAATTACCTGCAGGCTAGAATCCACTGTACTGTGCATACTAAAGACCCAACTATTTATCAACTAGCTGCTACTCAGTGGAACAGTACTGCCTTACTAAGGAAGAAAGCCAAATTTAAAAAAAAATTAACATTTAAATAGTTGGTACCATCACACATATTTTCACTATGTATAAACGGCTTATAACCAGTCGTTGCCTGTGTAAATAATTATTAAAATATTTCTCAAAACCAAAATTTAGCCTAATACTGAGATAAAAGCCTTAAGTGGTTGATTTGAAGAAAGATGTCAAAAAGCAATACCAAATAAATTTCAAATATTTAAATGTTATAATAAAAGCTGAGACAAACGGAATTTTTTTGTATGGTTTTATTCCTTCTTCCCCGTTTGTCTCAGTAAATTTTTTGTAAACTTTTCCGTAAGTTGGTATCTGTAATGTTACTAGGTTACGTAGCAAGTTTTAATTATTTTTATATGGTAGTTTTATGGAAGTAATTTTAATGTGTAGTATTATATAATAGTTTTATTTATATTTAGGTAACGTATAATTATTCCGGCGAACCTCTAAATGGTATATTTGGCAAACCTGAAGTGAAGTAGACTTGGACAAAAGAAAAGAGGTGCGCTGCGAGCGTTGTGTGACGTCATAGCGAGGAACAGCTGATTTCGAAGGCAGGGACATAAGGAAACAAGGGGAATCTTGAAAAAGAAGCCGACCGGGACGTATGCACGTGGTTCGCAGAGTCCGTGGTGCGAGACGTACTGCCTCGAGAGAGAATGGGGGAGTGGTTAATACGTCTCACAGAATTGTGATAGTGAAGGCGATATAGTTTTTAGATGTTACCCCAATAATGAACGAGTGCGTTGGTATGCCGGTAAAATTGCAGTAACCGGAATTTGCATGCAAATTATATGGTATATTTGCATGAACGTCGCGTAACTTCGAGGGACTGCGAGACTACCACGCAAGGCGTCCACTTAACAACGGTCAACGAGCGCCATGAAGGGAAGACTTCCTCAGGTCAAACAGCAGACTTCTGAGAGGTTGGCCTCTACCGCAGTACGTGATCAAAAGCAGCATACAAGGTAGGAAGAGAAACGACTATTACATTTTACGTCTACTAGAAATGAACTTTGCCTCACGTCATTGCTTCGCGAAAATAGTGCGCGGCTAGTCTGCGCCAGCTGGTAACTTTTTGCAAAACTGAAAATCAATTTTTAAAATAAGAGGTTTGCCAAGGATTAATAATGTATGGTGGAACTTTGATAATAAATCCGGTACCGGTACATTGATTTCTTTAAACTGAATATTTAGATTGTAGTTTATAATTTTCTACTAGGCATCGTTAACAGACGTGTACAATAGTAAACTGTTGATTTGTTATAGCATTTGAAATATTAAATGCATTTACAGTATTGCCGTAATCTATTTAAATCGTTAATTAATACTCCGTTCAAATGTCCCTTTTCAGATCGTTCGTCCCGATAGTCATATTATTGTTAAATTTTCGGGGAGGTGTCAATACAGAGAGTGAGGCACTTGAGTGTACCCCCAAGGAAGGGAGAACATCTCAAAGCAAAACATTGAAATTATTTACAAAAATGAGAGTGTGTTAAGAAACAACAAACTTCTTGCTCTCCTATAAAATTTGATTCTTCGGAGTTAAGGCTTTCTCCCTTAGTAGGGTGGAGTAGACGATGAACGAATAGACGAGGCTCGAGTATGCATAGTACAATGGATTCTAGCCTACAGGTAATTGAATTCGCGAAATTTTCCTGTCCCTCCTAATCATACATGTTGCAATAAACTAGAGTGCTTTCAAGGCTATGTTGGCACAAAATATTGTCGCGTTATACCGTCATCTCTACCTATTGCCTTCCCGTTTCTGATTGAGCAAGTAGTGCCATGACTACTGATCTCGTGTCTTGACCCAGAAGCCTGGGTAAGGACATCGATAGTGATTTACATGGTAATTATTTAGGTATCAATACTTGGTACTTGTCGGACGTACATGTATGCCACCACTGACTTTTTGTTCAACTCGCTCCGGAACACTTTGCTACAGGGTCTTTAAGGCTGTCTCTTCAATACCCTGAAAACTGAGGTCAACTATGTGCTTTTGTGCTCAAAAATCGCTAGAAAACGCAAACTCGCGCGAGTGTATGTGAGTAAGAAATTTTGGTCAGAGATCTTCGGCGCTGGTGGGGGGTGACATGAGGTGAGTATGAAGCAGCGCCAGAATGAGGGGGCGGAGAAAACGGGAGATCCCTGAGAAAACCCGCCGACCAACGGCATCGTCCGGCACGATTCCCACATGAGAAAATCCGGGGACCGACCCCGCCGGGAATCGAACCCGGATCGCCTTGTGGGAAGCGAATGGTCTGACCATTCGGCCACCGCGGCCCTCGTGTGTGTATGTGTATTATATATACATATACAGGATGTATCAATACAGAGGTTACAAACTTTCAGGAGAGATAGAGTACATCCAGACGATGGGAAATCACATAGCAATGCATGGTCGGAAACGCTTTCCTGACGAGGTAGTGACGACACAAAACACAAGAAAGAAAGGACACGAACAAGAGGAGATAACTAGTTTATCGTTCTTAATACAGCAAAAAAAAAAAAAAAAAAAAAAAAAAAAAAAAAAAAAAAAAAAACAGAGACACATAGACCGTCATCACCAGCCAAAGTCTTCCCAGTATTTTTTCTGTATTAGGTTTAAAATACATGTTGTGTCTCAGAAGTTTGTAACACTGGAAACAATTTTGTTTATAATGTTGGCTAAAACTATTGTCTAGGATTGCTATTGTTTAATTTTCGCAAATTGGCTTCAAGAAACCTACAGTTATAGATGAAGGCTTTTAGCGTTGGATTATGTACCACACCCTCTTACGGCGCCCGCCTCGCGCTGCTGCCCGAAGTATGCTGCAGAGGTTCAACAATAACGTGGTCTTTACCGCTGGTGAGGGGTGACATGGGGTGAGTATGGAGCAGCGCCGGAATGAGATGGCGGGGGAAACGGGAGATCCCTGAGAAAACCCGCCGACCAACGGCATCGTTCGGCACGATTCCCACATCGAAAATCCGTGGGCCGACCCCGCCGTGAATCGAACCCGGATCGCTTGGTGGGAGGCGAATGGTCTAATGGCCCTAAGCTACAACAAGGGACGTATTAAATGTGGATTACTTAAGAGCTCAGTTGACCGTAAAGAATTGGTGTTGCAGGCGATACTAGCTGAGTCACCCGGAGATGCAGGTTCCTTTCAAACTCTGACCTCGCTCGCAAGCCTTGTCTGATGCTTCTCGCTAAAGTATCGGCGTTTCGTTGGCGAGACAGAAGTTACACAACGGGTGCGATGCGACACTAAAATTTCTTCTCATTACGTACACAAGTTTGACTGTCGCGCGACGAATACAAAACAAATGTTATATATAAATGGTTAATTGCCATTACATATACTTACTTCTAAAGGTGGATTCATAATGCCCCGACGAGGTCGACACAACAGCTCCGACACAACAATTCTTTGAGCAAGTCAGCTACGACAATTCTGGTATCGTTCACAATGCTCCGACATTCGGCTCGTCGTGGTATGGCCGTTGTCAGTACCAAAAGTAGAAGCCACCATATTTTTTGAATGTATTACTTAAATCAGCTGTTTCATGAAAGCACGAATGCAATTGTAAATACAACTATCGCGAAAAAAAAAAAAAAAGGCAACACAAACAATATGCACAATGTTCTTCGATAAAATGAAACTACTTTCAGAAAAAGCGGTCCTTATCTATTCGCCAACAACCTAGTTGCTTTGTCTATAAAGAAGCAGTGAGTTTCTGGCGCGAAATTTAACTGAAGTCAAGGTACTTCCGGTGAAGTTTACCTGTTTTCGAAGTGTTATTGTAAACAAAACATTTTTTATGCAAGTGAAATATACCAAGTATTTTCAGTTGCAAGTAAATGTCGTTTTGTAATGTTGGGTTTCCTTTCCCTGTTTGGCCCGACACGGCGAAAATTAGAAATAGAATCTACTTTCGTTTGGCTGTCGGGGCAGTAATTTCGTCGGACTAATGTTTGCTTTTATTGGTGGCTGCTTGGATTTTGTTGTGTCGGGGCTGTTGCGTCGAGCTCGTCGGGCATTGTTAACCCACCTTAACACGACAGCCACAGATGTTTACAGTATTTCAGTTTTTTTTTGTTTAGTTGTGATATATTTTAAATACCACTGGCATTCCTAAATGTGGAAATAAACTCACAATTACACACTTGCTGTAAAAGGTTATGATTTGCTTATGGTAACCAACAAAAAACTCACTTTTAAAATAAATAAACGCCATTTACTACCAAAACTAATCTGTATCACCAACATTTGGGCAGAAAATTAAAAATTATAATTTCATATTTATATGAAGTAGTGTTTGTTTTTCAGACGATATTTGTGAGTATAGTTTCCTCTTACAAAACAATTTTAACTCGCATATTTTTCTCAGAACGCTGACGACACAGAAACCTCGGTGCTCTGAATCACACATGACTGGTATTGCTTACTGTCTTCGTTAGTAGTAGTATTCAGCAGGCATGCATATCAATTTTATTCGAGTCAGAATTTGACAAACACTGCTTGTTTTCAGAGTCTCAGGCATGCAAAATCGTACGTGGGTGTTTTATTTTACTTACGTAAGTCGATTGGTTTTCACTATTTGTACGGCAGCAGAATATGTCAATTTAAAATTAACTAGGGAAAAATATTGAGGCCCAGCGCTGTATTTTACGTATACAAACTAAACGCCTGTAGTTAGACAACTCGTAATGCGCCTAGCTACGCCACAGCACGGCCCTTCGTATGCTGTGGTGAGGTGGAGGAGGGGAGGATGTAAACTGTCGTAGTGTTATTAGCCTCCAGAGATAACGCCCAGTTAGTTACCAAATGGCACTGCAGCGACCTCTGATGTAATCACAGGCACGCAAAAAATTGTTTATAAGTACAATATTGCTCTTCTAGACATTTAAATGAACCTATCTTGCCAGGAGACATGGCCCTGATTACTAACGAAATATTTTGTGAAATTGTCTCGGCAAGCTCTAGAATCAGCTCTCGCATGTCGAGGAACGGTTTTCAGGTTTGTCAGTCCGGATGTCGATCCAACGTCATCTCTCCACCTACCTCGTACTACTCTTCCGTCAGTTGTATTTTCACAATCCACATAGCCAGGCGGGCAGTATAGGTGTGACGAGGTTGAACTTCTGCGAAGGAAGTTGTGTAAACACACACAAGTGAGAACTATATTTTGTACCCTATCAGAGGTCACCATCATAGGCATCCTAAAAATTCTCCACGCACTGCTAAAATGTCAAAACAGTTTTCCACAACACGCCGTGCCCTTGACAGTCTGTAATTATAAACTCGTTTCGGAGATCCTGCTTCGATTTCACCAGGGTAGGGTTTCATTATATATGTTGATAATGGGAACGCATCATCGGCGACTATAACATATGATGTTGGGACATAACTTCCCGGTAGAGGCTGTGGTTGCGGTATATTTAGTTTTCCTTTCTCCAGAGCTGTGTGAAGTGCCGTTTGGAGAAAAACCCCACCATCAGTCATCCGACCTGGTTTGCCAACGTTCACATACCGGAATATGTAGTTTGCATCCACAAGAGCAAATAATACAATACTGAAGACATGCTTGTAGTTAAAATAGCTGCTTCCACTGTTGTGTGGGCACTGCAAAACGACGTGTTTACCGTCCAAAGCCCCTAAACAGTGGGGGTAGTTCCATCTCACCTCGAAATCTCGCGCTACTTTTTAACCATTCCTCTTCAGTTCTTGGAAGGTGTAAAGGACCATAACCACAGTTAGAACATCTGGCAGATGTCACACATTACATGCATAACTGTACAATATTGTTTCGAACAGTACTACGGTGCGCATAAAATAATTAGCAGCTGTTTTTTTTTTTTTTTTCAGGTTCAAGTGGGTAAAATTCATAATTTTATATGTATCTAAAAGTATACTAGTTTTGTAGACAATACTTGTGAAAATAATTTCATCTCACACAATTTTTTTTTTTTTTGCCTTTAATAGTTTTACCATAACGACATGTCAAAGTTCAAATTTGCGTTTTACATGCGCAGAATTCTGGTAAAAACCAACGTATATACTGAAATAAATTCACAGTGAAATTAAAATATGAACTTATCCACTTGAACTCCCTTAAATGTATAAAACCAGTGATGTAGCCGGGAGGGGGAGGGGTTAGTGATTTTCTAATCCCTTCTTGGTTACAAAATGACAATTATAAACATTTTGTACTAAAATAGTAACAATATTATTACTAATAATATAGTATATGTTAAGTTACGAAAACTGCTAAAATAGCAGTATGCTTGACCATGAAAATTCAAAATTTTCTAGAAGACGACTCCTGGACTACCAACCTTTATATGGTCGGTCGGTTTTTCCATATAACATTACCAGGTTAACCCTCTCCCCTAAACACTCAAATTATGGCTACACCATTGTGCAGAACACACCTGCAAATTACATTCCCCTCATTTGTGAGTAAACAAACATGTCATTATTTGTGTTCAAGGACGAAGACTATGGCAGAACAGAAGAGCAAGCTGATGTTCTTCCAGAGGTTCATGCTGCTAGTGTTACTGATGTGTCTGGCAGAGAAAACGACTCTGTGCCCAGAAATTAGCACTGCCACATCAACCTCTTTGCGTCCCGGCATATCTCAGGTGTCGTGCGACAAAGAGAAAAGAAAAAGCACTGACACAGGCAAGAGTAAAACATCTAAAAAAGCGAAAACTTCAACAGGAAAGGACGACGATCACATGGATGTCGAAGTTTTATCCCTTCTGCGGTCTGTTAATGACAACTACAGGAATCGAGATCCCATTTCAACTTTTGGACAATATGTTGCAGACAAAATTAGGAATCTTTCCAGTAAACATCTCCAATCTCTTGCCCAGATCCGCATCCACAAGCTACTTTTCGACTTATAAATGGAAGCGACAGTTGAAACCCTGCTTACATATCCCAACCTTGAACCAACATACGCGTACATGTCTCAACATACATAAACAACTTCGCCTCCAGAAGGTCTGGTGTCACCGCAACAAGAACAGAACACGCAAGTATTTTTCCTACAGCAGCAGCCTCAACAACATTCCAATGGTCCGCAGTATTCCCAAATCGGCTGATTGATGATGCTCCGAGATGGAACAGAATATTTTTGAATTCATTACATTACGTATAAGTTATGTAACTTTTTTGATATTTAAAAACCAATGTAATCCTTCTCTGTGACCAATTTAGTTCAAAGGTCTTATTGACGCAATTTACCAGTTAACATAACTTGATCACAATTAAATATTTACGAACAGCTACATTTATTGCTATTCGAGTCGGGAAGGTAGCTTGTCAAACCTAGGGGATAGGCGTGAGTTCGTGTGTAGTTACAGTCAATCACCAAAAAATGTTGTGTAAAGCATGTGTATTTTTAACATGTATAACAATTAAACTTCCAGTTTATAATTGCCCTATTCACTTTTTTTTGTTAATGTGTCATTCTATTTTGACATATAATGCTTTGCTAAGCTTGGTAAATTGACCATATTTTTGTAATAATAGTGACAGCAAACCGGGTTGGTTGTACTGTGTGAACTTTTCCTTCAACAATCTATTCGGTAGAAGAAACAGAAAGCCTTATTGCTTCTACACATAAAATAGTAACTTCTACAGAACAATCTGTTGAAGGAACTGTCCAGATATTACGTACAACCAAACTGGTTTGCTGTCACTATTCTTACAAAAATATGGTAATATCCAGAATACTTTTTTTCAGTTCATATAATTAATGTTTACTATTATTTTGTGATGATGATGTTCATACACTACGAACGTGTGTATATGTAGTTAACTTACCTTAATGTAGTCTTGAAGTGACTGTACCAAAGCTTTACACACTTCTGGAATGATGGTACAAATGGAATCTGTAGATGCTTTAAATTGATACATCAAGCCCGTAGTCAAAAATCGTAACGTTATTGCTAATCTTGTTGTGGCTGAAATAGCTTCTCTGTATTTCGTGTTCTCCTTCGCAATAGATGGGCCTACGAGCTGTAATAGTACTTAAAAGATATTTGCCGACATACGAGTGAAGTTTTTGAATAGCGCATCACTGCCATTTTAATCTCTTCACACCATTTACACACACACACACACACACACACACACACACACACACACTACGACGTTTAAGATATTCATTCATCCAGCACGCGCGCTTATTCTTTCTATTTCTTCTTCGTCGCAAATAAATAACAGCTGCAGCAACAGCGGCTGCTGCATTTAGACTCCATTGTCACGTAAATAAGGCATGCGCTCTTCGAGTTTATGTGTGAACGGTGAGCTGCGTGCGCATTTGTCGTTTCAGGTGCATGCCGCTAGTCGTATGCGTTACCTTGCGTCGTCAAATGTGTTTTAAAACCGCTCTTGTCTAATCACAGACGTTATTGACGTTCAACCTGACCTAGAATCAATACGAGAAATAATCGTGCCTCTAGCCATTAAGGGTGTTCACGCCCCAAAATTGCGTAATTTTATATTTGCACAACATAGTTTTAGGTTGATAGCTTTTACTTGTGACTAAATACTCCCCTTGTGAAAAATTTTTTAGCTCTCGTTGCCTTCCCATAGCAGCATGTCAGAATCAATATTTGCAAGTTACGAGATAGCAAGGGCCATATGGTAAAATATAAAAATAAAACAATGAATTTCCTAAGTATATAATTTTTATATCTGATAAAAATAAAAAATAAACAAATTTCTTTATATATGGCAATTTAAAAAAAAAATACGAAGGTGGTTTGTTGTTTGTTGTGGTTATTTTTTAAATCTTAGCATGTGACCATAAAGCATAATTTCAGTAAAATACAAAAGAATTTCATTCTGTGATTTTAAATATTTTAGCGTATGGTCCTTGCTATTTAATTTTAGTATAAATGATTTTATTCGAGTAAGTCAGTTGGTTTTGTTATTTGCATGTTCCCGTAACTTGTAAATCTTGACCATGCCACTATGGAAAAACTACGAGAGCTAAACAATTTTCACAGGTGGAAAATCTAGTCACAAGTCGGGCATATAAAACTAACACCATGTCGCGCAAATATAAAATTATCCATTTTTGCCACGTGAACACCCTTAATTAAGGCTCAGTTTCAGTAGCCACATTAAGTTAATTATTTTAACTTTTTTTAACTCCGAGAAGAGAATTGTAAAATTTGCGGTTATGCGCAAATTCTATTTATTTTATGCTACAATACAGACATGGCGATTGAACTGATAATGTATAATTATGTTGCAATGAATCCGGCGAAATATGAATAAAATAAAACTTGCTTGACTGATTGCGACCTAATTATACATTACCAGATCAATCACAATGTGTGTACTGCAGCGCAAGGTAAATAGAATTTGTTGTATAAATTTCCTAATCAGAATTTAAAAAAAGCGAAAAATGAAATGATCCAACATGGCGGCTGAAACCGAGCCCCAAATAAAAAAAATAAGCCCCATAGTTTTTTTCATAGTCACTCATCAAAGCCACAAAATATCATTTTCAGTGTATAAAAAAACAAAGTAGTTAGCTTGCATAAATACGATAATTCATATTGATACGAAATAATATGAGCTACTTCAAAACACCTTTCGAATTACAAAGGAATACATTTTTAATTTTTTTTTAATTTTATGTCATGAGTAAATTTTTACGTAACTTTGAGTTGTGGCTATCACTAAAATTTTCAAAATTTACTTTTGTCAAACATGTCACAAAATTCATTGACACACCGACTGTCAGTTCACGTATGTTTGATTTCATTAGTTTACTACTTTCTTTTATTTTGGCTACACCACAATGGCCATTTAGTGATTTATGAGTGACTATTCAAAAACTATTGGGCCAAATTTTTTATTTGAGGAGATGACATGTTTCTGATGTGCAAAAGTTGAGCAGTGTTTGGCATATTTTTGATAAACAGCTTGACATAAATAATAATGTAATCTTTCATTAATTCGTCATGCAGAATTATTACAAGACATTTATGGGTTAACTTTCTAGAATTCTCTTGCAATGATTCTGTATGAAACATTTATGAAAGATTTCATCATCATTTATGTCGAGCAGTTTACCAAGAATATATCCTATGCTTTGTCGAAGATAAAATGTTGATGATACAATTTGAATAAATATTATGGATCAAAAACTGAAAATAGAATAAAATTGTCTAACACTTCCCCTTGTGGGAGTTCACGTGACAAAAATGTAAATTGTTATGTTTGGTTGACATGGTGTACGATTTATAGACGTTACTTTTGACAGCATTTTTCCTTCTAAAATTGTTTTAAGCGCTCATAGTCTTCCCTGAGCGGCAAGTTAGAGTCAAAATTTATAAGTTACGCTAACATGCAAATAGCAAAAACCAAATTACTTACTCAAATGAAATAATATTCACTGAAATTAGATATTATGAACCGCATGCTAAAAGATTTAAAACATACTATTAAAATTCGTTCAATTTTAAAAAAAGCTGAACAATGATAGATAATTTCTTTATTTTTGGCAATTATTAAATAATACAAAGGAACATTTTTGTGTGATTTTTAAATATTTTATAGTATGGCCTATTTTATTTTAGTGTAAATGATTTCGTTCGAATAATTAAGTTGGTTTTTATGTGTATGTCTGTAACTTGCGAATTGTGACTTTGACGTCCCGTTATGGGTAGACTATGAGAGCTAAAAAATTTTCAAGTGTGGAAATTGTGTCGTGTAAAGTCTATAAAACTAACACAATGTCGTACAGATATAAGGCTATACATTTTTGCGACGTGAACTTGAGGCGTTAGGTCGCTGACTCAACTCCGAGGAGACATGAACAACTCACCGCGCACAGGAACGTGCTGGCATGCTCCACACGTGCCCGTCGCAACCACAGTCATGTCGCAGGCATTGTCGCCGCCTGCCCTTCCCCCTCCCCGCCCCCCCATGCAACTTCACAACAACCTGCCTGCACTACGCCGGAAATAGCTGCACCACTCGCTGTTTTCCTGGGTGACTGCCCCTCCGCGTGCCGGACCGTTACGAATTGATTGCCTCGCCTGTCTCCGGTTGCCCTCTGCCGCGGCACATGCTTCGCCGTCCGTGTACCTCGCGGTTTCAGTCACACCGACAAATTTTATTATTTTTAACTTTTTCTATATTCTGAGAAGAAAAGTCTACTATATCACAAATTCTATTCACTTGGGATATAGTACAGACACGACAATTGAGCTAACGGTGTATAATAAGGTCACAGTCAATCAAGTATATTAGAAATAAAAACAAGCTAATTCGCAATGCCTGTACCAAGGAGCATATAAAGGACAGAGTCGGCACTCCCAGGTTAAGCCTCGCGTCTTATTTTCTGGGCTGTTTTGGCCTCGCTAACGATTAAATGTTGCCAATAACGCAGCTTGAAATCATACAAGGAATACCTGTTTAATTTGTTATTTACTTTTAGAAGCCTTAGCATATAATGCCTAGAAAACACTATTTTATACATTATTATGTTCCTATAATTGCTTATTTCCTTTATTTGTGACTATTTGCAGTAAATTTATTTATCAAAAGAATTTGGTTTTGTCCCTACAAATTACCGCCGTTAACAGCGTCAAGTTGCTGTTTTACAAAAATTGTTATGCATGATTTTAACATTTATTGGGATATATTCGTGTATATAAAAGTATGTTTACGTAATTTATTTGAACACATCAAAAGTAGCATGAGTTTGTAAAATAATTTTGTGGGAAATTTTTTGTTTGGGGTATTCGCAACAAGGTACCCAACATTTTATTACACACATTATTCGTAATGTAAATCCAATATAGCACACGAAAAAAGCAATCAGTGACATTCTAAATATATAAAACACTAAAAACTGTAAGGCAATTACAACCTAGAAAAAATAGCATTTCTCACAAACTACGCGTGGTAACGGATAAATATAATGTAATCGAAACGACCAGGCTCACAAATCGAAGGAGAGAGATGTTTTATGATATTATTATGTTTAAACGGAAACTGTTTGCTATCTTACAATTCTTATAATTTAGTCTTATATGTGTACGACTAACCCAATTTTGCACATGAATTGTGAAAAGATTGCTGGAAAAATATTTGCAAACCATTTTGTTTTATTTTTCGGAACTATTACAATGTTGGTAACATGGAATCGTTAGTACTCAATAAGGAAGTCGTAGACCCTATACATAACAAAGTCATTTTGTCTTTTTTAAAATTTCCATAAATGAGGTAAATGTTCGTCATTTTCGGATTTTTTTAAAAAGTACAAATAAATTCTATTCTATGTTTTTAAATATTTTAACATAGTGCCCATTATATCTAATTTCAGTATAAATTATTTCATTCGAGTAAGTCACTTGGTTTTTGTTAAACCTATGTTCCTGTAACTTGCAAATTCTGACTTTGACATGCCACAATGGGAAAACTATGAGAGCTAAAAAATTTATACAATTGGAAAATATAGTCACAAGTAACGTCTATAAAACTAACAATTTGCCAAGCAAATATAAAATTTCGAATTTTTGCCACGTGAACAACCTTAAGAAGAGATCTGGTAGCAAAAGTCATAAGAAATTACAGGTTACAGTGTATTAAATGTAGCTTAGTACCTGTTGAACCTATGTCACCACTTAACATTTTTGTTTACTTTGATGCGACCCACGTTGACAGGCTGTTTGTTTTTTCAATACCCTGAAATTTGTGAGCAACTATGTCTAACTTTGTTGTAAAAACGACTCGAGATACCTTAGTTATAATTTTTATCCCATAATTTAATTCCTGTAGTAATAATTTCCTCATGATCTTATAGCGATTCCTGCAATGATTTAGTATCATAATCTGAACATATATTGTGGACATAGTCACTTCAAGTGAATGTTGCCGTGCTGCAGAAAAAACCCACAAGCATACAAAAAAAAAAAAGAATATCCAGTATTAGCTGCTGTCAACAAACATTATTATAACGTGCAGACAGTTCCAGAAAGGAATTTAATCTTATCTGGAAAGACGAAAGGAAAACAAAAATAAAATTACATTAATAAGAACCGATTTCGGAATAGGATATAGACGTCGTTATACACAACACATGTTAACGAGTCACGGTAAATTAGACCAGGTGACACAGAACGGAGTTGTTTTCCTTGGTCGAAATTGTCGCGACGTTTTGGAGATAACATCTGCTCATTATCTTCAGACAGATCAGTCTGGTCATTTCCGCTACTGACCTTGTGCGTATTGATAACAGGTGGAAACAATGGTACGTCGCAAAAAAATATTTTGTGCCACACATTTGTAAGAAAACACCGCATACCAATGTTTATTTATCACTGGACACGTTTTCAGACAAATAAGATTTTCTTTGACCAATTCAAACGTGGATTAATTTGCGATTCCACAATTCTATTGTTTTTGCCAAAAGTATACTTTTGGTCATGGATATAGTCTACGGTTTGGTATAAATATTTTATCGTAAGTAGTTTACTTCTTTAGACCCAATAAATAATATTGTTTTGCGTACTTAGTTATTCAATGTAAATTTTTCGAAATAAAAATTGACCTAAAACCAGTGTGATAATTGTCTTCAATATAATTCACAACAATGTAAAAACGTTTTCAATAAAACTGGGAGACGGTTATCAGCTTTCTTATTAATTAAAAAAGATCTCCACCAAAGCAGCGTACATAAAGGATCGTGACATGAAAGTCCTTTTATTAATTACTATTACCATCCTCTGATCCTAGTAGCATTTTTCTCCTTTGTAATTTAATGCTCAGCATTCCTAATCTGTCTATGGGTTTATAAGGATCTCTATGCCTGTTTTCCCCTCACTTCTAGTAACTAAAATTACTTAGCCTTTTATTGTTGACTTTACGTCACGTCGACAGTGAAGTCACTGCAGATGGTTTTACACAGTGTTATATAAAGACTGTAAATGGAAGAGGAATCGACCGTGGCCTATGTTAAGGATCCATCCCAGAATAAGCCTGGAGCGATTTTACAAATTCATGGAAAACCGTCGGGTCCTCCCGAATGCATGTGATTGTATATTAGAGCAACGCCAGCTCGCTCTTTGAGTAGGTGGTTATGGGAGGTAGTATGTTCCTAAACGCGGCCATGTCTACCCATCACAGCCAGCAATGATAAACGTGTCCCTTCCCTCATTATTCCTTCTCTGGATGTTTCCAGCTCGTCTAGGCGAATGACGCTCAGCTCTGAGAAGCACTTAGATTCTACTCCAACCCTGGACCACCTACTCCATGGTAGGAAAGGTAGACAGAAGAAAAAACTGTGTATCCGTACACTTCAACCCATCAAGCCAGGGACGGGATTCGGGGGTGGCAACGGGGACACTTGCCACCCCAATTTGTTTGAGAGAAAAAAAATTGCACACGATTTTCATTTGTGCGTCAAGATATTTTATATACACAGTACACACTCCATTTCTCTGTAATAACTTTCACAATTACTTGGCAGGAAACTACTTAAATAGCACCATTTTGCCCCTTGAAATCCAATTTTTCCTGGGGGAGGACCCCGCCCCTTTTATTCGTTGGATTGGTGTCTCTTTATTGCCCCCCTAATCGAAATGCTGACATCCCGCCCATGCATCAAGCAATCTGCATTCATTGTCACAAGGTAGGTAGGCTGTACGCAATACGGCTTAACGTCTCGTCGACAGCGAGGTCATAGAGACGCAACTATTGGCTCAGAGAACCATGAACACGAAGAGAAGCAATCGTGGCCTGTAACGATGAAACATTTTAGCATTTTCCTGGTTTGATATTCGAAAGCCATCAGATGGCGATTGAACCGTACAAATCCAGCGTTCTACCACATCGCTATCTCATCCGGTGTAATCAACACTCCATGTGGTAAGTAGGGGGCTTTAACAAAGGGAATTTGGAGAATCAGACAGAGATAGTCTTCACGTTCCCTTCCTATTGTAACAAACTTTTGTCGACGTGAAGTATAAAAGACAATTTGAAATTCATATTATTTCAATTTTCACATCGGGTGGTTGTTTGATTCTTCTCCAAGTGATGGTTTAGGTCTTGGTCTTTGTTGGGAGGGCAAGTGCGTGATTTTGTACTCGATTGAAGGGGGGGGGGGAGGCAGCCACTCATCGGACAGACCGTGACTGAAGGCAAACTGTTTTCGTCGGAAGCGGTGGCACTGGCCGTTGTTCGTGACGATCTGTTCTCGTGCGGTTAACAGGAACTGAACATCGTCCCTGTGGGAACGCAGACTGGTCGAGGGTTTCCATTGGCGACGGCTGGAGTTTCCCACCAATACCGGGGGGCGACTGACACGGCGACCTTCAAGGACGCAGCAACGCACTTGTACCTCCAGTCCGTGCGAGCAAAATATGTTACATCATTGTCCTAGTAGAAGAACGTGTGTGGATAATGCACAGGGACCTGCAAAATTGACGTTATTTAGACATGGTGGAAAATCGCGAGAATCTCTTCGGCCAGCGTATTCTCCAAATCACTAAAGTGTCCTGTGATTTGTATGATTGGGCAATGGTTATATGTCGTGAGCTCTGATTTCCCGAAAATAAATTTGTCCCAGTTTGTTTCAATGCCTAACGAGCACACCTGCGTAACTCTGCTTCGTGGTCAGTGATTGGATGCTTTTAAAGGGGCGGTTCACCTCAGTTTTCAACGTCTTTATTTATTTTCATATTTGTACCAGACATTTTTTTTCTTACTTTAATCATAAATTGTGATAAAATCTTCCTCTTAGGAAACTTATGTATCACTCATAGTTTTTGCGTAACGATTTGTAAACGTCAAAATTTGCATGGTTTTAGTACGCCACTAAAGCCAACTGACATACCAAACCGACAAAATTCACAGTGTATAACAATGTTGTAGGCTATGATTTGACATATAAAAAAACCAAAAATAAAATACTTTTGTATTTAATAAAAGATGCTGAATTTTGAAATGAAAATTTAAAAAATATAACAAAATTTTGAAAAATACAAAAATATATATATATTTTTTTGTTTTTATGTATGTCAAATCATGGTCTATAACATTCTTATATAGTGTGAATTTTTTTAGTTTGAGATGTCAGTTGATTTTAGTGGCGTAGGCCTACTTAAAACCGTCAAGTCCAAATTTTTACGTTTACGACTCCTTTACGCAAAATCTATGAGAGATAAAAAAATTTCTTAAGAGGAAGATTTAATCACAATTTATGAATAAAATAAGAAAAAATCTGGTAACAATATAAAAATAAAAAAAGACGTTGAAAACTGAGGTGAACCGTGCCCTTAACTCTTAGCGTCTTGGGGTTCCACCCGTTTTTCATATACGTTCGGTGTCCCTGTTATCGTGTTCTGATTGGCTCAGTCAAATAAGTGACTCCTCCACACAAAGAGACGCTGCCAATAACCACGAATCAGAGCTGCAGAAGTACACATAAAGGCATTTAAACAAAATGTTCCAAAACTATTTTTTTACTCGCAAAAACAAGGGGTTCCTAGTTATGTGGAACGGTCTAGCTGTTTACAGATTTTTTTTTTTTTTTCGGTAAATGTGGTCTCTAGCTTTCGCCCACGGCCAATAACAACAATCAATATACGAAACGAATATAAATAATTAGAACCAATATCAAAAACAAGACAGCCCATTAAAATCTATAAACTCCCAGAACATCACAAACACGTAACGTGCGCCGAATTCCCGACGCAGGACCCAAAATAACCGAACCGCCCACGGCGGTGGCTACTGAAGAACTTGTTTACAGAAATACAGTACTACAGAATTTCAGTCGTAGGGAACAAGGGGAGCGCATTAACCCAGTCAAATTGGGACTCACCAGAAACGAAACAGAAACGTCTGAAACGAACACAATACGTTGAAGCCTGCAGTTCCGGCAATAATTCACCATTCCTAACGTTATTACTTGATGACACACTAGAATCCACTTCCCTGTACGTAACCGTGAGATGAAGAGATTTTGGTCAACCGTTAACATCTACATCTTCAGCGCTGTACGTACCAGTGGACAACACGTGATTACATTGGCAACTACCGTCTTTGTAATGTCGTTTATGTATGTAATCGTTTTACAGGAGGTTGGTCACTATACCGTGAACCTTTAATTATTAGTAAGGACCACGGCCGTAGAAGAACAGGTCTGGACACTCGCCTGGAAACTTGACCCCCTTGTTGTTTGGCTGTAGTTCACCAAGTTACCGGTATTGCTATACACTTTTGGCGCTGTAATCCGGGCGGTCGAGCTCAAACTCCGCCCACTTTCTTTCCACTTAATAAACAATTTATCAAAACATATTTTTTATCAATTTATGAAATACTTCCTTCGCTCACAAATTTAATAAAAGGCTCCAGCAATTTTTATTTACTTTATAAATTTAACAATGGAAAAAAGTGGGCGGAGTTTGAGTCCGACCGTCCTAACCGAAGCGCCAATAAAACACAATATTCTCGGTAACTTGACGAACTACAGCCAAACAACAAGGGGTTCAAGCAAAATACATTGGTAGATAGGCGAGTGTCCAGACTGTACTTCTACGACCGTGGTTAAGGACAGGAAAATTTCGTGAATTCAATAACCTGCATACTCGAGCCCCGTATATTCGTTCATTGTCTACTGTTTCACTGAGTAGTAGCTAATGGACAAATGATTGGAGCTTGAGTAGACTAGGTTAGTTGATTTTAACATGCAAGTCATTGAATTCGCGAAATGTTCCTGTCCCTACTTATTGGACATAAGCAATATTCGTGGCAGGCAACGACTTTGTCCCCCAACGGGAGACGTCAAGCGACTATACAAGAGTTTGGATTTTAGTCTACCGGCAGAATATAACACGAAATGACCCGAAATTAACACCTCTATATTTGAGTTATTTAACACTGCTGTAATGAAATATCATGTTGCCATTTTACTACTAGAACCTCTAGTAAAGTTTGACAGAAACTAAATTGAACTTCCTCTTAATAGTTTCTGTCCTGTCACAGTAGTATTTTAGCAACGGTGACGATGGTTATTACGTCGACTAAATGAGTCGATAAGGGGACCATCTTTCTTGCCAGTGTCCATACCCGTCCTTCTGAAGACTGTACATGTAACAGGTTTTCCCCCTCTGAATTGTAAGGGTTTTTAATGATTTCGTTACTTCATATAAAAGGAAATGCAATAAAATCACAACACAAAATTGAAAATAATGCCTGACCAGGTTTTTAACTCAATTAGAAAATTTTAACTTCAAAACATTGTGCAATGCAAATATCCTACAATTAGGTAGTCTCTACGATTTACACATGCTCAAATATTTGTTGAAGTCATCGACACTGTATTTAAAATTTGATCTAGATTCGGACAGTTACTTTGCCTTCAATCTGTGTTTAATATTTTGGCTAATTTTGCTCAATTTTGTTGTAAAATTTAAAATATAACTACATACAAACTCCTTAATGAATTTTCAGGAAACTTCTTCACCGAGTAGCAATGTTTTGACATATATTCTAAGATGCAAATTACCGTGGTAATACAGCACAATTATTAAGTATTTCAGCTGTTGAAGTTTTTTAATTTATTTTTGCTAAACTTATTGTAGCTAAACTTTGACTCGGCATGCAAAGCACCATCTACACATCTATGAAAACCAAATAACTATGTTTGCCAGAAAGTGGCCGTTTTCTAAGTACGTTACACTATTGCCATGTTCTAACGTTCTATCACGCAGATACAACATTTTTCTTTTTAATATTTGTAAAATACATAAAGATTTTCTAACCTTATCTTCTTATTTTTTTAACCCCCGACAAAGTAGGGGTGTTAAAAGTTTGGCGGCTTCGTAACTCTTAAACGGGTGGACCTATTTCAATACCTCTTCTTTTTTTAGTTGAAAGATAGTGTCACCGGGATGGTTGTATGTAGAGCCGCGATTTTATGGTGAAAATATTTTTGCACGGTTTGGCTTGAATGCCTTATGTGCACATCTGCAGTTCTTCTTCGTGGTCAGTGAATTGGTGTTTTAACTCTCGCTTGTCTTGGAGATCTACTGGCAAATCACAGGTATGAAGTCACAATATCCTTACCCAGATTGGTCAAGTCAAGTGAGAAACGTGTTTGAACAAGTACAAGATGCCTTTAACCATGAATCAGAGCTGCAAATGTGCACGTAAGCCATTGAAACAAAGTGGGGCAGACATCTTTCGCGACCAAATCGTGGCTCTAGTTCTATGCTGTATTTGATGAATGAGGTGGATATGAAGCAGCGTCTGGAATGAAGGACGAAGAAAACCGGAGGTCCCTGAGTAAAATCGCCGACAAATGTGGTCGCACAGACACGTGTGAAAATTTGGTTGAGTCGGCAGTGAATAGAACCCAGATTACAATAACGGTGATATTTGTTTAAGAGACTAGCGAGCGAAGTCGCGGCTAGGCATGCAGTGGTTGCGGATTTCCTCACTTCTCCTTGGTTGTACAGTATAAAAATGGTTCTTTATCGAGTATTTTTAATTCAAGTTTTCTGTCCTTGTGCGGTATAGTTATTGTGTTGATACAGAGGGAGTAGATACAGCGAGAGTGCACGGCAGACTATCTTATGGATGTGAGGAGCGAAGGCGACGCTAGTCTGGGAGCGTCACATTCCTGGGACGTCGACATGTCTGTTGCGAGCAGGGAACAGGTTCCTAGTATGTGTCGATGAGCAGATTATTCAGTCGTGCGTCGCAGGGACAGACAGCTTCATCCGCCTACTCGCGACACTCCTTGCCGAGTAGGCCTACACAGGCTCTAGATGCCGTGTTTGAGCTACGGAAACATGGGAGTGATAGTCTAGACGGCTCGTCAATCAACAACAGTGTTGTCTTTATGTGCGGCATGCAACGTTTCGCTTGTTGATTTTTCCTATGGGTGAACCTAATATTTTAAGGCAACGCTCTCCTGTCCCTACTTTTTTGCGATAGTTATTTTCTTTAACTTATACACGAGCAGATTTGGCAGTTTTCTTTAAAATGACTTTTGCAGTGATAGCTTAATTTTTCAAGACAAGAAATTGTACGATTTCGACTAAAAAGTCAATTAACCAGAAAAACGTTAGTTTCATAATAGTTTAAACCATAATTAGGGACATGCAAAATTCGCGTTATTTTCTGACAGCTGACTAGACTCCAAGTGGCTGTAGGCTGGTCCGACGTCTCCTGCTGGCCGATATTGTCGTGACTTGCCGCGGAGTATGCTTACACGGTAGAGAAGCCAAACTTTGTAGAGACATAACACATACGTAAACGACAAAACACAAAAGTTCGTTGCCAATTGAATCGCAGATTATGCTCTGTTATGTATAGGAAAGTGAAGTTTAGTCTGCTACCAAATGATAACGCAAATTTAGCATGTCTCTAACCATAGTACTTAACTGCATTAACAGCCAACGTAAAGAAGATTATTGTAAAGAAAACTGCCAAACTGATCATTTTTTATATCTGCTCTCGTTTTGGCATTAAAATTATTGTTATAGTCTAGCTAATGTTCTTCTCTCTTTTTTCACGATTCCGCTTTTTTTTTTGTGTGACAGCAGCATAAAAAAGGTAATTTTCAATAATTTTGAGGTGCCCCGAAACCATATATCTAAGCACGATGTCTAGAAAACAAAAATAGAGAAGCATAGTTTTGAATATGTTTTCTTTTCGTAGATAAAGATGACAAACTCACGTTAAGTATCTAAGCATCTCTTGAAAACGTTTTCTTCTAACACACTGCAAACAGTTCATGCGCCAGCTGTATAGGGCTCTTAATACATGGAGCGTTAAGGGCGCCGCTGACTGGCGTGTGTAATGCAGAAACATCTCTACGTGCTAACCATTCAACTGGTGTGCAGTGATTTACTATTTTCTTTCCTACTGAACAGTAAACCATATTTCTCAGAAATGAAAAAATATGATCACCACTTTTAAAGTTCATATCAGGTTTCTTTCTTTGTGTTTTATTGAGTCTCGTTGGTATTTTCCCACGTAAGAAAAAAAACCAGTTAAAATCCATCTTGAGAAATCCGAAAATATTGTTTCTGAATAGCGAATTTTAAATTCACAGGGACATAATTTAAAGTGTGTGGTCTTTCCGTAGAAATACACAAGTACAGCACATTACATCCGGCACCAGGTACAAACAAGCTCTGGACTCACGCTACTTCTCGTACGAAGTGGATCTCGTACAGAAAGTCTATTTTTATTTAGACATTTATTCAAAACAAAAAAAAAATTAAAGGCAATATGGCAGGTATTACAAATCCCTCTATGTTCACTTACGAACAAGTGGAAATCATATTTTGTTCTGCGTACATATTAAAAGTTATCTCTACACAAAAATTTGAATGGAATCCGTTCTGACATGTGCTGTATAAGGCAGCGTTTATCAAGGCCGCCGAACGATACGCCGTGCTTCGGCAGATAATATTTTATTCGAAAACTGCTCCATGTACATGATGACGATGATGATGATATGATGATGATTACGATGATGATTACGATGATGATATGATGATGATATGATGATGATGATATGATGATATGACGATGGTGATGATGATATGATGATGATGATATTATGATATGATGATGACGATGATATGACGATGATGATATGATGACGATGATGATATGATGACGATGATGATATGATATGATTATATGATTATGATGATGATGACGATGACTATGATGATGATGGTATGATGATATGATGATATGATTATGATGATGATGACGATGACGATGATGATATGATGATGATATGATGATATGATATGATGATGATGTTGATGATATGATGATGATATGATGTTGATATGATGATATGATGATGATGATGATGATGATGATGATGATGATGATGAGATGGTGGTGGTGGTGCTGCTGCTGCTGCCCGAAGGCAGGTCTATAACCACGGAGGGCGCCGGATGATGTAAACCACGACGTCCTCCGAGGCCGACTAAGCGAGGCGATTCTTCGGTGGTTCGTCCCTGGCTTTCCGGCCGGAAATCGAACGCGGCCGGCTCACCTGCCAGGAGCTTTTAACCGTTGAGCCAAGCGGTCGAACCTCGTACATAAGCGAACTTTAATTGTTTATTACTTTCACATCGCTTTAAGTATTCCAGTTCCTGTATTAATCTCAAAAGGAATTTTTCTTGTTGTCTACAACAGCTAAAAAAATTTAGTTAGAATTTAATTGTTTGTGGACATACGCCATTGCTCATGTTTTGCTGACCAAACTTGTGTTGAATGACAAAGTACAAAAAAGAACAAAAAACAGACACAAAAACACACAAATAACAGAGAAGAAACATGCATGCATGCATTTTTTCGTTGTTTTTAACTTGTGTAGTCTCTTGTCCTTTGTTTGTTGGCCACTATTCTCTGTTTTTGTCTACTTCCATCTTTTTTTCATTTTGGAAATCTGGTTCTATTTGTGTCTGTCTTTTGCGTCTGGGTGTTGTGTCGATATTCGACTGAATTCTACACCTAGAATTCTTTGTCTTTAAAAAAAACTGACAGAAATCCTCTTCGGATTGTTTTTATCTGCTTTTTGTGTAAGATTTATGTATTTTTTGTACTTTGTAATTCAGCACAAATTTGATCAGCAAAACATGAGCAATGGCGTACGTCCATAAACCAATAAATTCTAATTTAAACTCCCATTGCAACAAACATTTAAAAGTCTAAAAAAATTCAGGATTTTTTTGGGCAGGAAATAAAAGACAAACAACTCTAAGTTCGTCACCATCTTATTCGGCTCTAGACTTACTTGACTCCTTCCAGATGGCTCCGATACAATAATAAAGAAGCCATTAAAAGGAGACTCGCCGAGGTGGTATCGCTGTATCAGCGAGAAGCCAATCAACATATGCTGTCTGCTTCACTACACAGATATTCCGTGAGATCAGTGAACTCGTGAATTTTTCAGGGTTCTACTAACTGATATTTTCACTGTCAATGTTTTGGTACGAAAGACCCAGTGCAAAGTCCTTAGAGAGGTATAGGCATGTACAGTATAAACTTATTTGTACTATTACGTCAATAAATTCGGTACGGTCACCAATGAATGTATCGTATAGACTGCAAAGTTGAACTCTCAGTTCAGCGACTTGTATCTAGCAGAAGGATTAGACGCACAATATGGGCTTGTGACGTCCTTCTCACTTCCACTTCTCAACCTCGGACGAGCAAAATACGTGTTTCCAGGCCTCCATCTCACGGGCGTCACCTGACTGCCATTTCTGAAGGATAGAGGAGCTGAGGCGTTATGGGCGAGTTTTGCACAACTTCAGTAAAACTGCATACTTTAGATTGTAGTGCTTTTTAAGGCCATGCTCTCTTTTTCTACGGTTTTTGCGATAATTATTATTTTTTAAGCTTAAACGAGAGCTGATATCAAAAATATGTTTGGCAGTTTTGTTTTTCAATGGGTTTTGGAGTGATAGCTTTTTTTTAACACAAGAAATTGTAAATTTTCGACTAAAAAGCAAATTAATCAGAATTTCGTAACTTACATAATTAGCTAAAACCATAGTAATTACTGCCTTGAAAAAAAATCAGACATGGAGAAGACGATTTTAAACAAAACTGCCAAACTGTGATTTGGTATTTTTTTCTCGTTTATAAACGCCTATAGGCATAAAAATATTAATATCGCTAAAAAAAAAAAATCAAAAACAAGAGAGCATGAATGATAGAGAAGCTGAGGCATTATGGGAGAGTTGTGCAAAACTGTTGAAGGCGTTTGAAGTTTTGTCAGTCGACATTTTTAGTTTTAAAATTATAATGATATGTCAATTCCCCATGTCTGCTGTAGATTTTGTCGTGCTTTATGACACACATGAGTAGCTGACAAATGTTACGTAATAAGTGTATATCATATGAGGATAGTACTCAAGGGCCAGAGCAGCACACCGCGAACGACAGACCTACGACTAGGCATCTAGCATCTTGTTCTCCGGAGGAATACGGACATGAATGGAATGAGAAGGGCAGGAGGAACAAGAAATCTAAGATATCAGCGGCTTCGTCCGGCACGATTCCCACGTGCGAAGGTCCTAGTACCGTCTACGCCGGGAATCGAGCTGGATTCGCTTTGGTGAGAGGCGTGTGCTCTAGCCATCGTGACAACCACGGCACAATTTTACTGAGGTTATACACAACAGGGTATACTCTCATCACGCGTCTGACGTTACTGTAGACCGGCGGGTTTTCTCAGGTTTGTCCTGTCTCCCGCACCCTTCGCAGTACGTCACTTCTCCATACCATAGTGCTTCATTTCATGTCATCCTCCAGGGTCCTGCGGCAGCTTACTGGCGCCCAGTCATAAGTCTGCTCTCGGCATTTCTTACTTACCTTACTACTACTGTGCTCACTTCCGTATTATGGGTACACGTTCATATCCCGAGCAGTCCAAACATGATTCTACCTTTACTTGACATAACATACACAAAATAATACCTGGACGTTAAGTGCAAGAGGGGACTTTCTTCGTGCAGTGTTGCCACATAGCGCACGGAAAATGTCGTCGTACATTTTTATCACTTACGTTTTCGTTTCCAATTTAGTCCAGGATATGCGTGGGGTACTTAATACGCGTTTGTTTCTAGACATCCTCTCTCACTCTCTCTCCCTTTCTCTCTTTCCCTCTCTCTCCCTCTCTCTCCCCCTCTCT
>PNEQ01119841.1:61512-79845 GCA_003012365.1 Medauroidea extradentata
TAACAGCTAGCGTACTCAATAACAGTGTAAAGAGCGCGCGCAATACGCTTGTATGATGTCATGTAATTCCCATCGCAAAGTCTTGCACGGGATACGAACCCGTAACCCCACCCCTCCCACACCCCAAACTTTATACAATACCTGAGTGAATGCTTAAGGCCTCGATCACAGGAACATACCTACATTGTTTAAACAACAACAGCAATAAAGCCCAAATTGACTCTACTGTTTTTAGGGTTTTTTTTCTGCAATTATTCGAATTTTTCTCGACGTAAAAGCCATCTTTGAACTTCAACGAACATTTTAAAAAAAGAATTGGCCAAATTGGTCCAGGCGTTGTTGAGCTATGCACTTACCAACACATTTTGCGATTCATTTTTATATTATAGATATGTATATAGAGAGAAAGAAAGAAATATGGATAAAAAGATGAAGCTGTGACTTTTATTTTCATACATGACAAAGAGTATATCATTTTTGTAAATCTTAGTATATTATTACTGTACTTTGAAACGAAGGCAAAAATCAATATTTCATGGTATACATAAGTCAAAATTGTTTCTATGCATTTTATTCCAGCGCAGATAGTAACTTAACTAAGTGTTCACTGCACTGCGCAACGGCGTTTATCTACACCTGAGATTGTCTCCTAGTGACGAATTGTTTATATGGGAGGTTTTTTCTGAGGTTTCTTAGCTATGCATCTTGTTTTCTCGCCGTTAGCGGTTCTGCGAGGCATTTTATTGTTACTGTAACAATTATGAAGTAATTTTTTTTAGAAATTAAGTATTTATGCACTTTTAAAGATTCTACATTGAGACATCTACATATGACCGCAAAAATACATATTGTTGCATGCTGTGTTTCTGAGGGCGGGCTGGATGGGGCCTGTGTCGAAACACCTTGAAGGCTGGCCCATGACTCAAAGCCCGAGTGTCTCATAGTGGGAATCCCACCGAAACTATGTCATAGATACCTGTCCCAACTGCGTTTTTGCCCTGCGAAGCGGCCTACGTGACTCAAACCACATCCGAAACATGATGAAATGTCCAATTTTAGACCCCTGTAATGCGGTAATTCCCCTGCGGTTTTGACTAGTATATAACGGCTGAATCGACAAATTCGGGGAGAGTTTCGCTATTGGCCGTGCTAGAGGAAGGTGCTATGGCTGTGGAGATAGACTGGTGAAGACATCTTGGTGACGTCAGAGTCTACTGTGAGGCGGCAGGCGGCTACCTTCGGAGCAGTGTTGGACGAACCAAGAGGACTGCTGCGGCGGGCTGACGGGCGAAGAAGGAGGTACACGACGGGAGTCGAACCGGAGACCTCAAGAGTGAAGACAGCGGTGCACTCGGGGTGCTGCGCAGCACACAATGATTCATCACCACGGCGGACTATTAAGTTTGTACATTGTCCCTATTTGAAAGCATGTTGATTGGATATATGACTGAATTTTATTGTGATTTGTTATTTTCAATTAATTGATGGTAGACTTTTTTTGTGCTTTAATTGTCCAAGCTAATTAACGTGTCTGTGACACAGGAGTAATTGTGTGCATAACTAATTGTGTTGTAAGAGTTATAGTTGATTACTGTTTTGTGTATTTCGTAGCTTTGTGAGCTATTTCTTAGCTTTGCATCTTGTTTTCTCGCCGTTAGCGGTTCTACGTGGCATTTTATTGTTACTGTAACAATTATGAAGTAATTTTTTTAGAAATTAAGTATTTATGCACTTTTAAAGATTCTACGTTGAGACATCTACATATGACCGCAAAAATACATATGTAATAATATTTCTTAGCGATAAAGCGGGCTTAAGAAATAATTAAAGGACATTGTATATGTATAGACACGCAGCATTCTTAAGGTCGCCGTCTAGGTATAGATGAGTCAAGTGAAGATAACTTGGACAGAGATTGTCATCAAGGTCTTTAGCGCTGGTGAGGTGTGACATAATGTATGGAGCAGCGCTGGAATGAAGAGATGGGGGGAACTGGAGGCCCCGAGAAAACGCTCCATCCAACGGAATCGTTCTGGCATTTTCGCGTGTGAAAATCCGAGGTTCGACTCTACCGGGAATCGAACCCGAATCGCCTTGGTGGGAGGCGAGTGCTCTAGCCTCTGAGCTAACCGTGGCCATGTCTGGTGGAAATAGTGTACGTGTTTGAAGCCTACAGAATGTAGGTTTAGTTAAATTGTTCCAATTTTCCCGTGCATAAATATTAGCGGTAGTGTTTCCTATGAATATTTGGGAAACAGTCAGATACATAGCGTACACATAGGTGGTGCAGGACAAAATTAGCATTTTTGTAACCCTAGTACTTTTTCTTTTTGGATAATATATTAGTTTTCGGCCACTATTAAATATAATAAAATCATCCTAGGTAACAATCAAAGTGTACATGTTATACTATACTAAAAATTTAACACCTTATATCACAATAAAGAATATTTCAAAATTATTATTCTAGAGCAGAAGTTTTTCACGTGTTCTCACTTTGTCGCAAACCATCTATACCAGTCTTCTGTAATATCAATGCTCAACTTTACAAGTTTAAGTATTGTTTAGTGTTCGATACTACGTAGGACTATGATTTCAAAACTTACATCACTGTTTAGAATATTTTATTTCGTTGTACCATTTGCCTGAAAGATTACATTTCCAGTGATGTGAGCCCAGTAGGAAACTACCATTACAGGTAACTGCTTATCATCAAGTAATCATCGTACACAACTGACGAGAGACCAATAAACAGGCATTTCCTATGCAAGATACGTCCCAGACTACTATTGGATCACAACTTAAAATGTCCCTCCTCCCCTCCTCAAGGAAAATGTTCTACCGTTATGTTTTAAGATGTACTGCAGGAGTCGGCCAGTTGAGTTAGTGCTCGACGGGAGAGTTACAAACAGATACAAAAACAAGGTTTCTGCCACAAACAAGGAAATAAATATTACAGATGAACCATATTATGCATAAAGGAACCAAGCACGATATTTTATTGTTCTGAAATTAGTAGCAAATACATGAATTTAAAACTTAAATACATTATTAACTTATATGCCCTTGTACGGAATCATGTTCTACAATTTTGTCATCCATGCAATTGTAATTAAATGCAGGTGTTTATCATTGAACCGAAATTTTCTCAGTTGCATCACAATGTCGCTTGGTTCTTTTATGCATAAAATGGTTCAGAAATGTTACAAGTAAAGGCATGACTAGAAAGGCGTAGCAAAAGTAATTGACGTGCTATGTGGTAGTTGTGTGTGGCCTCGGTATGACTACACTGGTTAGTGCGGGGAGGGGAGGGGGAAGTGATGTGTATTGGTAGCGTGATGTTACAATGGCGCACGGACGACAGCAAGAAATGATGGTCATGTTCCTTGGAGGCCAGCAAGTTCACGTCTCGGGAGAAACAAGACGATGCTGGCACTGCTTGTCTACTCTTGGCTGGCGAACTGCAGGATGGGAAGAGAAGCTGTGAGATGGTTACTGAAAGTCGCAATCAGTGGTGCAGCCTTCATCACGACTTCGACGCACTGTGCTTCCGGACCGCAACATCTTTCGTGCCACAGCGTCGTCCTCAACGTTCAGCTCACCTAGTAGTTTGTTCGCTATAAGCACTCTGTATAACTTGCAACTAATTTAAAATTTAATTTATTGGGCCAATAGATGTTAACTTTTAAGTGTGTTAAGTGTTTACACTGGTTTTTAGTTACATGGATGTTTTGGTATTAAAAATAGTAAAGATGGCTGCAAAACGGCTGAAGGAAAATTTTGTGCAGTGCTCATTTTATCGTGAACGGCCTGTAGTAGTCTCGTCAAAAAAACATTCATCTCACGTGGTACCCATCTGTCAAACAACGTTCAGTAACATTGCACAATTATCAAAACCTTGATGCTATTTCGCCTGCAAGGCAGTATATAATCGCTCAATTGACCACCAGTGTGTTGCTACATATTACACACATATATCATCCACACACACACACACACATATATATATATATATATATATATATATATATATATATATATATATATATATATATACATACATACATACATACATACATACATACATACATACATACATACATACATACATACATACATACATACAGACCCTTGCAGAAGTCGATAGAGACATAGACAATTTAAAATTTTGAGACCCTTTTTCATGCAGGGAAAACGTAATTAATGCATAAGTCTAAACAACAAGTTTATAAATCTAGAATGAGTACATAGTTATCAGAACACAAACAATTGTTACGATAAAATCAACTTATTTAGTAATTTATTTAACACGTGCGTTGTTTTGCTTCCGAAGGTATTCATATTAAAGAAACAAGTTCACCACTGCTCATTAAAACATATTTTCCAGCGGCCGAAAACGGCGAAAATGTGTGTTTTTTGTGGTATTTTTTTTACATACAGTATAGTGTGTACATCTTGGCGTAGAAACTTTTAAAATGCAGAGGCATGTATGTGATAATATGATAGGGTCATCACTGAAAGTATCCTGCAGGCACATTGTCGGCGAGAAGACTGCACAGTGTCTTGCGCCTAGAGGCCAGGGAGAGACGTCATGTGCGTACTGTGTCATCCTTATCGCTTCCGCGCTTCTAGGCCTCGAACACGTAACATAGGTTCACCTTCTAACAGTGGCTCAGCAGACGAGAGCGATACGTCGGGGATACAGTCGCATCATTTGGCATTCCGAGAAGTCGTCTCCTCGGTGCCGGGCGACAGACGGGGCGGGGCTTGGAGACGACGACGCGACGGGATCACGTTTAGCGAGCCGGAACCACAGGATTCTCCGTC
Source organism: Medauroidea extradentata (assembly GCA_003012365.1). Classification (NCBI taxonomy): domain Eukaryota; kingdom Metazoa; phylum Arthropoda; class Insecta; order Phasmatodea; family Phasmatidae; genus Medauroidea; species Medauroidea extradentata. The sequence continues at coordinate 66,340 of PNEQ01119841.1, forward strand.
CGTGCCTTGGGATGCTGGACACGCCCCTAACCCCCTCCCCACTTGTCATCTAGGCGAGATTTCCTTCCCCCTCCCTCTGGGGCCAAGTAAATGAATGGTCAGACTATTTACCTCCCATCAAGGTGATCCTTATTCGATTCCCGGCGGGGGCGGTCCCTGGATTTTCGCATGTGGGAATCGTACCGGACGATGCCGTTGGTCGGTGGGTTTTTCGGGGATTTCCCATTTTCCCCGCCCCTTCATTTCGGCGCCGCTCCGTACTCACGTTACGTCACCCTTCGCCAGCGATAAAGACCTAGATGTTAAGGGCGCCGCCTACCCGCGTGTGAGAGGCTCAAAACCGACGGAGCAGTAAGGTCGACCTTGAAGCGCACATCGAATGCCGCGTCGCCTCAACGAGCCAAGCGCTGAACTAGCGTGCAAGCTTCCCGCCGAACGGTTTTTACTATGAGACATTAAGCTGTGCCCATGTAATTTTATTTGTGGAAAGACTGCAACTAACTTCAGTGCAGGTCGCAATCTGAGTTTCACATACATCCAGTTAGTACATTTCGGAGTACGGAAGTTTGAAAAGGCAGTTTTTAAGCAATGTTGGAGGGCTTAGGAACAGTGTTTTTAATGGGCACACGTGGAATATTTTCGTAGAAAAAGCCTGTTTACGTACACATTGTAGCGCATTTGGAGCGTGAGGTAGGCGGCCGCCTTAAGTGCTAACCATAATCTCTCACTCACACTTAAAGTTGGCCAACGATGGGGAGGGAAGGCAAATTGCGGTGTTTGGACGTATTTTGTACGCTTTGAGTCCAGGAAGTGTAGAGTGGTAAGGGTGACACAGCATGGGTATCACGCCTCATACTAGCCCCTTAGACACAAGTCAGTGAACTTGCTTGCAATCTTCTCGCCAACAACTCGCCTGCAGCAAGGTTGCTGGGGGACTGGGGCAGGGAATTGTTAGGGGTTCCTAATGGCTGAGTAAAAACTTTAACTATAGTAGTTTTGCAAACTACTTTTTTCATTATTGTAAACGTAATTAACGCTCATTTCGCAAAAACAAGATTGTATTGTATGTATGTTACGGATCCTTCCAGCAATATAAACTCAGTAACACTGCTAATACACACGTATTTTACAGCTAGACCATGAAAGCATCTAACTATTTTTCCTTCAGAATTCGGGGCAAGGGGCCGAAGCCACATTCAGTCTGGGGCCCTGGGCATTCTGCCTCTCCCCCTTGCCATTATTGTGACGACCCTGCTCGCTTATAAACTCTCTTCTACGATGCATTCAGGGGTGATCAAATCCTATCATTTTATGGCGTAATATTTTGGATAAAGGTGTGTTGTGCCCGCCTAGCCTTTTTTTAATATTCTGAACCAAGATTATCAGCCTATAAGAACTTGAAAACCACCCATTTTCGGTCGCAAAATATTAATTTTAAAGAATATTGAATGACCTGAAATTGTAAACAGACATCACTCATACACTTTGAGTAGTTTTCGAATAAACTTGTGTCGGCCGTGGCTCTACACACCGCTCAGCAGCCTCGGCTGGCAGCCATCTTAACTTCCGACAAAATTCCTGCGCTTCCCCAGGGTTTGATTCCCGATGTGTTAGCTCCAGGATTTCTGCAGTTGAGAATCATGCAGGACGATGCCGCTGATCGGCGGGTTTTCTAGGGATCTCTAGTTTCTCCCACCCTTCATTCCGGCGACAGTTCTTAGGACCTCCACATTTCATGTTAGGTGCAGTGTCATAGGGTATTTTGGTTACAAAATACACCTGCGTGTTCAGTAAAGTTTGTCTAGCATTGTGAATGCACATTAGATGACGTCAATAGTAAAACAGTATTTACACGGCACACATTTTCAGTTAGTATGAGATTTCTCATGTGAACAACCCGTGCTAAAATATCTAAACAATTATGTTCAAAAATATTTGTCACATACGTCTCGCAGCAAGTTCTCGCCTTGCTGAAGACTGAGTAAGGTGGCCGTCTGCGTGTATTATGTATGTTCGGGGCCTTGAAGTGTAAAAGTGGTAAGGACGAGACAGCACACGCATGCACCACGCCTTACCCTAGCCTCTAGGCGCAAATCACTGGACTGGCGTGCATTCTTCTCACCGACAACTCAGCTCTATGAATCATTCAGTGATGATTATCATATGTCGTAATATTATCGATAACGGTGTACTGTAGTACATGCCTGGTGGTTAAGGTGTGTTCTCGCCTTGGAGAAATCCGAGAGCGAATAGTGCATCTCCCTGTTTGAGGTGTCGGAGCGGTGCCACGCTCTAGTATCCGAAGGGTGTAACCGCGAACACACTATCAGAGTGCTCCGGGGCTCGTGAGTATTGGTGGGCACTATACCGGGATGGGTTCCTCGGCCTCCGGTGCTAGCTTTACGCTTCCGTGACCCCTCCGCACAAGAACCTCTCACACCCGAGTCAACCTGCAGCCTCCTCGTGGCGCCACCGGATCTTAGAACCGATGCAGGCTCTGGCGTGCGGGCCCTATGCATCTCGGCTCCTCAGAGCTGGGAAAGGGGTATCTGCCTTGATGGATTCTCCGACAGATGGCAACAAGGAGAAACCACTAGGTAGGGCGTTAGACTACCTAGCGCTCAGGTTGTTGGGGCCCAAAAGCCTGGGTCTCCATGTGGGAGACGATGGGTAATGGTAATGGACGAACCTGGTACGGTCTGGGGAAACAAGACGCACGACCGAGCCGTGCGGCTGTAAGGATGGATCCCCCCTCCCCCCCCCCTGGTGGGTGCTCCGTCGAAAGGAGGTACCCTGTGCGTTCTTGTAGCACTCTGACGGCCAGACTGGAAAACCCACAAATGCCACGAAAATTAGGTAGTACTACGGGCGACCAGATAGCCCCATGATGAGGTTTTCTCTCATGTCTGGTCTGGGTTAGTCTTGTAGTGGTGGTGGTTGCCCGGATGTAGGGAAGATCTGGAGAGGACCCTTCCTCTGAGAAAGGTCGATGAGTAGGCTGCAAAAGTGCCCGGCAGCAGACCTGGAAAGTCTGTTAGGGGTTAGATAGGCTCCGACTCAAACCAAGAGGAGGCAGAACTGAGAATTTCAGTCGGGGGACAGAATTGTGGGCGAGATCCTGGGAAGGGTGGCCCTAGGCTCTCTCGCTAGCTACTGTTTTCCTTTGGAAGGTGGATGGAGGCGCAGGTTTGTGTTCCGTCTAAGAGTACGGCGGTCCCAACTGACTGTTAGCTTAAGTCCATTACGTGGTAGAGCGTGATCTCTCTCCTCGACCATGGGGGCCGGACGCCGGGATGGTCTTCTACTATGAGGCACCGTTTACAAAGAAAGCCACGTGTAATCGTGAGTAAATCGGTATGTAGTACATACCTATACTATTTAAAAGGTTCTGCACCAAGATGTTCATGCTTGAAAAGAACTGCTGGAACTGAAAACGGGTACCTGAAACTGGTATACACACGTGTATAGTTTTTTAAATGCTGTTCGTAAGCAAATACTATTTATGAGCGTTGAGCAGTTTTCGAGTGAACTCTGCCCACTACTCGGCACCCTGGGCAGACGACCCCCTTAAGAGAAGTCCTCGACTGGCGCATGGACGGCGTTGCAACGTGTCACGCGCATACGTTTTCACGCGAAACCGCTTAAGTTATTCTTATTATGTTTACCTACGAAAAGAACACACACTTGAAACTATGCTTCTAGTTTTTCAGAAATGCAGTACGCTTGTTAGAAACATGATTTTCGGGCCTCTCAAAATGGCTAAAATCGGGTTTTTTAGACTGCTGTAACTGCGAGAATGTTACCTGAATTCGTAAAGTGCAAAACGAGAAGCATGCGTTGGTCTTTACTTCAAACTATTCCAAAATAAAATATTGGGGCCACCGCTTAAAGTCACATAGTAAAAAGACTACAACGGAAACCTTGCACGCCAGTTTGGCGGGCTGCGAATAGAGGCGATATGCTTCTCGTCAAGCGTGGGACACCGGCTCTTATCGCTACGCTGTTCCCACGCGTCAAAGGTGGAAATTCGACACCGCGAAGGACTCCTCTTAATGTCCTCGTGCTGCTTTTAACAACCATTATTTCAGCAAAAAAACATGGACAATTAGTTATTAATCAAATATACTAATATATTTAAAAAAATTATAGACTGTGAAAGCATTTAGTCAATACTTATATCTTCTTCCCAGTATCTATGAATAAAAAAAACGCGTTAATTATATATATACACACACATATGATTCACCAAATTACTTGCCGCAGAGTTCAGTTATGATTTGCTCCGATTTATAATAGCAAGGACCCAATTTTTGAAACTGTAAAAATTATTTCATTAGAGAAATGGTGTAGTTACGGTGTCGGAATCAGAAAATGCTATTTTTGGACCTTCGCTAACGTAATTACGAGCGGAAACTTAACACAAAGTGTCGAAACAAATCAGCCTGTTAAATACTTGGCGGAATATCAATTCCGATGTAGACACAGGTCTTGTTCAGTGGTTTGAGGTTGTTGCTTAATAAAGAAAACGGATGCTTCGTTGTGGTTTCATCTTAATACATGTACAGTATTTTGTTGCTTAGAAAACAGTATGCAATGTTGAAGAGTTCTTAACAATAAAGATAAACTAATTGTATAGTAAATATGATTTAAGAAAGATATTACATTGTAAAATATACACGTGGAAGATGCAATAAAATGTAACATACTTCAATATTTTCAGAAATGTTTTCAAGCATTGTTCTGCAAATAAAATTTACTGCAACGATAGAACTGAAGAAAACGTTATCTGCAGCTTTGTGTAATGAAATTGAAAATGTCAAGCTTGAAATGTACTTTTGTGATAAATTTAAAGTTACAGTGATCAAATTGTAATATCTACGATTTAATTGTATGTGTATAAATTATAAAAGTACGAAGCGTATATTTTTTTCGAAGTAGAAATTATATTATTTTGTTAATTATGAATGGCACTTCGGCTTATGAAAAAAAAAACGCATTCTATATCTTAGTAATGACTCTAACCTAAATTAAATAGTGAAAATTCAAATAACCCGCCTCCTCTCATATTTGCTCCAAACCTTTATAATTTTTATGTTAATCTCATTACATACGACCCACTGATTGGCTGTTCAGCAGTTACGTCCCACAAATTCAATGAAAGGAATCTAATTTCGATTTCATTTGACTGAAAAGCAACTATTGTCGTTCCAAAAATAAGGTTTCCCACATTCCGACACTTATTATCGATTCAAATATTTTTCAAGCGAAATCGTTCCTACAACTTAAAAAATTGGGCCCCAGTATACAATTAGCCACATGACCAGTGCAGAACGACCAAAGAAATCCTTATTTCCGAACGAGATGCATGGCTTATCCCCCTCCCAACGTCATGCTCTATTTCCTGATTAGATGCACATTGCACATGAGAAATTAGCGCTTGAGAGGTCACCATCTCGCATGAGTTCTGCATGTATTATGAATCGTGTAAAAGCAGCTTAAGAACTCGTTCACTAGAGATTGTAAAAAATTTGGAGGAATTAACCGTATCACCGTATTTTGCAAAACAATGTAGCCGCCTTCGCCACGTATGATTGGAAGACGGTTATGTAGTTGTTTAAAGACTAGAGGCATAAAGTTTTCGCGAAAAGATTTTTGCACCACTTTGTTTCAGTGTCTTACGTAAACAACCGTAGTTCTGCTTCGTGGTCAGTGATTGGACGTTTTAACTCCCAACTTCTTAAAGTTCTGTCGGCAAATCAACGACGTATGGTGTCGCAATTGACATTGTTCTGATTGTGCGTAGTAGTTTGCCATTTGCCTTTGCCAAAGACACACACCCGATAAACGTAAACTAGAGCTGCTGATGTGCACATAAGACATTGAAACGAAGTGATACAAAAATATTTTCGCGAAAACTTCCTTGCCCTATTAAAGACTACTCACAAGTTTTCACTAGCGCACTAGTGCACCACCAGAGTTATCATTGGCCCAATCAGATGATGACGTGCCAATAACACAAGAAAAACGTCTTATTTGGACATGTTATATTTACAGACGGTGAAATTTCGCGAATTCAATTACCTGCACGTTAGAATCAACTATCCTATGCATACTCAAGTCCCGACCATTTGTCCACTAGCTGCTACTCGGTGGAACAGCAGACAATGAACGATTAGACAGGACTTGAGTATGCATAGGATTTTTTATTCTAACATGCAGGTCATTGATTTCGCGAAATTTCACCATATCTAGATTGAAGCCTATCAAACAGTCCCGCGATAAATCAGTGTCTCTTATGTATCACCTGGCAAAATTTACTGAAGTCGTAGTAAACAGAGTATACGACCACCACACTGTCGGGTCCAAGCATTTGTTTGTAAAACTACAAAAAAAAATTAAAGAGTATTGTGAACGGTCTGTATATGTGAGTTTCGTCGGATGAGCCTGCAGTTGTCCGTAAGGGCGACGGGCGGGTAGTGGGGATGTGGTAAATGTTTCCATAGCGGTACGGGGTCTGTGAGGCAAGGGCTCCCGGCGGAGACGTAGTCAAATGTTTGCCTTGCCGCCCTGGGAGCTGTGTGTGTGTGTACGTCCTTCCCTGCCACCCCCCCTCCATCATGCTAAAACAAATACGCCCCTCTCCTCGTCAAGGGACTTTAAACAACCCTGTCTTAACATCGTTCACTGCTGGGACCTTCACATCTGCCTCCGATGTTAAGGCACTTACTCACTCCTAACAAATTCCCAAACATTCACGGACATTCACGCACTGAATTGGGTGATCTAGAATTACCAAAAATTCACAAAAATTGTAACTCAGTTGTCGTTATCTAAACCCCATTTTAAATTTTTAACTTGTGTAATTTCACGCAGAAATTTTCGATCAGGTACGTAAGCAGACTTACTTCGACAAACCGTAGTACCACATAGACTTATGACTTCAAGTGATTCAATGAGCGAAAGAGTGATATTTAATTAACCCCTAACAGCGAAGCCTTGAGTACTTGTTAAGACAATATGAAGTGAGAATAAATCAACAGGAGAATGCGACATGGAACCGAGAGTTCCAACATTATCAATCATGATTATGTTTTGCGGAAATTGCTAGAGACCTCGCCGGGAATCTATCCCTGATAACCTTGGTATAAGTCGAAAACTCATCAGATAACGGAGAGTTTACATTATCTGGATCCATACTGAGCTACGACTAGGTCAAAGCTAATTGCAAGCTTGTACTCCTTTCTTTGATCACAAGGTTCGAGCTTTAGAAGAAAGATAAATACATGTCTACGTAAAGTAAGTCTGCTGTTTCAGTAGAACATCCATTTCTCGCAGGATCAGGTAACGTGAACGACCGCAAACTAAGAAGCTGTCGTTGATACCTGGCTATGTTTCGAACGTCTTAACATATTCTCATTGTTGTCAGGAAATAAATAAGTTTCACCAATTATGTCCCAGTGCTCACTTTATTTCGCTGCTCGTGAAGATGGTTACGTGTACAGATACTCACGATAAACTTAGCACTTTTGCAGACACATCTTGTCAAGAATTACAATATAAATATTTTTATGGTGGTTTCAGACATTAACTTTTAGAAACGGTAAAACATAAATAGCATACTTACATCGCTATGTTTGTGTAAGAATGTGTCTATAAGATGAAATAGGCCGAAATAAAACAAAAATAACTTGGGCTACAAAAGTACTCACATTATCATGCATTTCTCATACTTGGCTAGAAGAAAGCGGCTCATTCCGTGGCACAGACATTAGTATTGCTTAGGAGTGTAATGAAACGTCAAAATTATTGACACCTAACTCATTATTTATAAACCAATGATTTTGATACTTCTTGCTTGCGGCAGAAATAGGCAGCGGGCATAAAACAATTGGACGAGATTCTGCACGAGGCGTTTTTATTTCCACTAAGTAAGTTAATAGACCACTCGAAAGTCTCTTTTCCAACTATTCAGACTAGTGCTATAGAGAGAACCATTCATTACCTGATTTACCATGCATTTTCACAACAATATATTATTAATGTATCGAGCGAGGTGCTGCAGCGGAGATGCATTGAACTCGCAGTCTGGATGAACCAGGTTCGTTTTCCCTTTTCGGTCATCCTTATTTCGGTTTCCCGCGGTTTCCCGAAATCGCTAAGGGACGGTTCCTTAAAATAAACACCATAGCCAATTTCTCTCCCATTTGTTGCCTTTTTGTAAAGTTGTTTCTAACCGTTTCTAAAGAACTCACTGTTGACGAAACGTAAAACTAAACTTAAAAAATGTTTGTTGCTCATTAAACAGATACTTCTGCAAGACATACGGATCTGAATTCTGTGGAGGCTGGTGGACCCAATGATGTGTTCCTTCGAAGGTTTTCCTTAACGACTACGGTGAACCCAGTTCCAAATAAATGGGGTCTCTATGTCCGTGATTTCTAAGGTTTCACTGTCATATGACTGGAAGGCGAATCCGGAAATGAATGGTCCTCAGTCATAAACTTAGTTCGCAATGTCTTGGAATTACTTTTGAAAGTCAAGAAACGAAGTTCTTCAGAGTTCACCATGCCGATGCGGTCCCATCAACATTTAACCTGTCTGCATGAACGAGGTATTAAAAACCGAATTAAAAATCACCACAACTCTTTCCGTCAATATATTAAGTCCGGTGTCCGACACTGAAGGTTACTTCAGTTTCCGCGATTGAAATGTTGAACAATTACTTTCAATGTTCCTGTAGGCACAGTGTTCAGCCTAATAAGAAATTACGTAGCAATGTCCCATCGTTACCACCACCTGGAGAAGTTGTCTGGGTTGAGGTTTTTGGCTGCCATTTGATACAAACTTTCTTCGAGTCAAGCCATTGTAATGATGGTTTTTGCCACTCCGGGAACATGGCTTCTCTCCCCAACCTTTTCATAGGTTCACTCGGATGTATACATGCTTTAGTAAAGGAAGTCTTACTAAGGGACTTCAATTTGCAGTGTTGCCACTTTGAAGACAGCGGCATTCCATTGCAGACGGCTGTGGGTCTGCAAATTTGCTGTTGAATTCCGCTAGAGCACGCATATTGCAACGAAAAATGTGTAAGTAATTTTATTTTATCACTCAAGACCATCTCGTCGACAGCCACGTCATTAAAAAAAAATCTGTTACATACAACTTAACTCAATAACAGGAACTAGGAATGGAGTCGACTACGGCTTTTGTTAAGGAACCATTCTGTCATTCGCCTGGAGTAAGGTTAACTCTACTACAGGTTAGGAAACTCAATGTTATTAATTTGGCAAAGAAAGTATTCTGCCACTAGCTGCGCTGTTATCAGTAAGGGGGCTACGAACTTTGCCGAGGATTCACAAATGTGACCACGTGGTTGTTTCATGAGTCGAGTTCCAACTTACGGGGACGCCATTTTGAAGACTCTGATTGCGACTTTGTGGTATTTTACGTTTGTGAGAATTTTTCGGAATTCGAACGAAGTCAGAATTCTATGGACATTTTTCTGTCAGATACTTTTCGTTGGTACTTCCATAGGAAGGGTAAGTATTTTTAGAATTGTTGGTGTAGGGGTTTTATCATTTGATTGCTTCTAAGCCCTGTACCAGACATTCATTGTTCATGATCCTCCAACATGTGTACGTACAACTTAGTGAGGGTGTAGTGTGATGGCAATAGTTGTTTCTGCCAGGTTTTCCCATGTTTAAGTTAAATTAAACGTTCGGTGTAGTATATAGATTTTCATGTCGTCACATTCGTGAATCTTCCTAACCTATAGTATAACCTGGAGTGATGTCGGTAAACCATGGAAAACCGAAATAGGGGTGTTACCGTTGCGCCACCTCGCTCGGTACACTATAAAAAAATCGTAAGCAGTATTGGAAGTTTTGGACTAGTTCGTAGTATGGGACACTTGCCATACTTCAGCTTGTAAATGGAGTAAATGTTGAGTACGTTACTATACAGGTCTTAGTGACATCCGTGTACAGTTGGCAGTTTCTTAAAATGAATAGGAAAGTTGCTTAATTCATTTCTACGAATGAGTCCACTTATCTGACAATTATGTTTACAATGTTTTCTGTCGTCTTCTATGAAAATGCCTAGGATACGTAATTCACCTAGCATCGTTTCCTTTCACTTGCTCATTTATAAAGTTGAAAAAAATTGTTTCAAAAGATTAAAATTATGGATATAATTTTCTAACATACAAATAACTAGCTGTAAAAAAATGTGAAATGGTTCGTGGGATAGACTACATTAATACATACACCGTAAAAAGAACCTAAACAGTATTATAAAGTAGATTTTAAACCATACACAATACCAGAAACTTGCCATATGCATCTATTTGACTATTTCCTTAAAATACGTAGGATCGCTTCGATGAGTTCATGGAAAACAATTATGTCGTACCTATATTTTTACACTTCTATACATAGGTGATACAAATTTACAAATAACTTTTTACGGTGTATGTATATTTTTAAATGCCGGTACTGTGAGTGTAGGGCGTGGTGTGTGCCAGCTATAACTGTTAGGGACGTGTGGGAGAGGGCAGTCTTCTCTTGTGACGCCCACTCAACAACACACCTCCTCACCGAGACACACTATACACTCCAGTGTCATCTCCTTAAACACAATGCTCTATCTCCTCCTCCCCTTCGTACATGACTAGAGCTACGAACCGTTCCTCACATGTGTCCAGGAAGACTCTCTTACACACATCTGGCGCGCTCGTCTCGATATACTCCGTGCCACGTTAATTCAACTCATTTCAACATTCCTGGGAGTTTACTGGCACGGTATATACAGCGATTTTCGTCATTGCATTTTTATATTCGTACCAGATTTTTTGGCGTAAATTGTGTCTTAAATTTTGCTGTAATTTAATTTTTTTTTATCTATCACAGTGTTGCTTGATGGCTTGTCAAAGTCAACATTCTCATGTCATGGTTTTAAGTACGACACTAATACCAACTGACTTACCGAACTGATGTAATTCACACTGAATAACGATGTTGTAGGCCACAAGCTCTCCTGTACAAAAACACGACATTTAGTATCTTTGTATTTCTAAAGAAATGCTGCTATTTCAAATTAAAATTTAAACAATTACGGAATGTTTTAAAAATAAAAACAAAAACTATTTTACTACGTAGAAGAGACAGACCTTGGAGCGCGCGTCAGACTCCGCATAGTCAGAACGAGCCTAGCGCTGAATTAACGTACATAATTCCCGCTTATCCATTTTTACTATGATACTTGAAGCAGTGATCATGTAACATTATTGGCGGGAAGTTCTGTTGCAAAGTTCAGTGCACGTTTCTACCTGAGTTTTTCACACATCTGGTTAGTTCATTTCAAAGTACGACAGCCTTAAAAAAAGGAGGTGGTTATCAAGTCGGTTGTATTTTTATTTACGTTTGTTACCTCAGAACTCCGTCATTTCTAATGCGATTCGGAAAAAAAATTTTAAGGGGGTACCATTTTAATTTTATTGGCATTGGACCATTGATTTCGAAGATACGCCAGGGAACTCCTAAGACTCAAACCGGAAATGTGTAGTGATTGAGATATTGGAAGGTTTATGACAATCCGAGCCTAGGTATGTACCTAACTATGGCCAAGAACGTTCTGGACTGACTTGGACTACGAAGGCACAACGGAACTCCTTAGGGGCGCGATCTACCGCAGTTTTCATCACCATTATTTTATTTTTTATTTGCACCAGATATTTTTTTTCTTGTTTTAGACACAAAATGGGGCTAAATTTGGCTCTTGTGAAATTTTTTTCTCTCTCATAGTTTTCGCGCAATGTCTTGTTAAAGTCATATTTTGCATGTTTCCGTTTTAACGACTACACTAAAACCAACTGATATACCAAACTAAAAAAAATCACAGTAGATAAAAACATTGCTGGCTACAATAACATGCTCACGAAATTAAAGAATAAAAATTATTTGTATTTTAAAAAAATTATTGAACTTTTTAAATTTTTATTTTCAGTTTCAGTATTTTTTTAAACTTCAAATAATTTTTATTCTTTAATTTCATGAGCGTGTCATTGTAGCCTGAAATGACTTTATCCACTGTGATTTTTTTTTCAGTTTGGTATATCAGTTGGTTTTAGTGTAGTCGTTAAAACGGAAACATGCAAAATATGGCTTTAATAAGCCATTACGTGAAAACTACGAGAGATAAAAGAATTTCATAAGAGACTAATTTAGTCACATTTTGTGTCTAAAATAAGAAAAAAATATCGGGTACAAATCAAATATAAAAAAATGGTGATGAAAATTGCGGTAGACCGCGCCCTTAAAAACAGTAAACAGTACGAATGCGAAAGATAGGAACCGGAACTCCGTAAAATATGTAGAAATAAAAAATTTTTAACAAAAAATAACACCGACTTCAAAAATATCTACTCAAAAAAAAAAAAGGTAAAAAATAATTCCCGTGCGTTATGATGAATCAATTTATTAGGACAGTAATGTACAATTATTGATTTGTTAATCTTGGCTGGCACCGACTCCAAAAATAACAATAATTGCGTGGTGTGTTTCGTCCTTTCCCGATGAGTGCTTTCTTTCCGTACATTGGCACAATGGGCACATGTGAAATATTTTTGTAAAAAAACGTATTTACCGTGGTGGATGAATAAATTGTGAAACACAATTTTAAGTATGCAAGTTCTTGACAGTCAGTGCGGAAAAAACTACAAAACAACAATCCTATATAATGATATTAGCCAAATTTATGAGCAAACATTTACACATAATGATGCATTCGGGACCTCTTTCGTCGCAATTTTATGTATGAGATTTTGGAGTCAGCTATTGTTCTTTAGAAATACGTTACTCGAGACACATTTTTACTCAGAAAGTTGGCAAAACATTGTCTAATGTTGCTGATTTTATTTTATTTTTTGCGAACTGAGTTAAAGAAACCTACAATTTTAAACCGATGCTGTTAGCTTTTAATTATATATCATGCCCACTTATTTTTTGTGTATTGTGCTGGGTACAATGTCATATGGAATTTTTTTTCAAATGAATCTAAGATGTCAATTCCACGGTATGTATTGCTAAGGTTAATTCTACGGCAGGTTAGAAAGATAAATGTTTAAAGTTTGGCACAGGAAAAATTTCTGCCGCTTGAATGCTGCTTTCGGTATAGCGGGCAAATTGACTATCACAGAGATTTCCTGAATTTTTAGTTACATATAGTTGATAATTTAAACCCGAAATTGGTTTATTTTAACTTTTAAAGTAGATGGAAAATGGCGGTCCGGGGACAGGGGGATGGGGGATGGGACTGGGGGACTTTTACGGCGGCCATCTTGGATGACGTCACCCGTCCGCCATCTTGGATGACCTTGACCTTTGCAGTCGCCATCTTGGATTGCATCACTTCCGGTCGCCATCTTGGATTGCATCACTTCCGGTCGCCATCTTGGATTGCATCACCTGCCTTTGATGACGTCACATAATTTTCTAGAATTTTCTACTC